>JAODAL010009928.1:0-107912 GCA_025379985.1 Phyllomedusa bahiana
CAAAAAAAGCTTTGCAGATGTGTTTTAGGATACATTTTTTTAAA
This sequence comes from Phyllomedusa bahiana, assembly GCA_025379985.1. Classification (NCBI taxonomy): domain Eukaryota; kingdom Metazoa; phylum Chordata; class Amphibia; order Anura; family Hylidae; genus Phyllomedusa; species Phyllomedusa bahiana. The sequence continues at coordinate 45 of JAODAL010009928.1, forward strand.
TGCAGTTTGGATACAGTTTCCAAAAACGGATCCAACACGTCGTGTGAACATACCCATAGAGTCATCCTGAGGTTTTCCACCATAGCCATATTCCACCTTATACAATAGTGCACATAAAGGTTTTATAAGGAATTATACTAAAAAGCAGATGGATAAATGCTTTCGCTGTGAGGACCCAAACTCACATTCACACGAAAATCCAAATACTAGCTTCCCATATTCATATCAGTCTGGGTGGAGAATTCAGTGTGGATATGGCTCCTTAAAGTGTCCATAGCAAGTGTGGAAGCACAAAGGGCGAAATTTCCCAATACAAATACGCCATAGTCGTGGTGTATTTTGCGGCAAAATAAACTTTTGACGCGATATTCTCGATATAAATGAACTGTAATATACCAAAACTAGGCGCATTATACACCGGGCACTACACATTGTAATATAGCAGCAATTATATGCTGTGCATCTTCATAACGCAATGCGCCTATTGAAGCACATTACATACAGTAGTAATGATATGCTATAAACCTCCATAACGCAATGCGCCTCGATAGGCACATTACATACACTGGCAATAATACACTATGTGCTGAGATTGCACAATGCGCCTTTTTAGGTGCATTGCATTTACTATGTAAGGTATACCAGACGTCAGATCTTTTAAAGGATTTTTTAAACTTTACACTGATCAAATGCGCCTAAAAACTGCCGCGGCGATGCCAATTTTCAGATATGTTGCCCTAAATGTCAATTAAGGCAAATTTAGGCTCCAATAGGGTCTCAATGGTACAGTTCACTCTACCCCTCCCAAAGGGGTTACTTTTTATCTTTTAGATTAGATCTCTCCAAAGATTTTTGGCCATAGCTACATCCCATTCCTGAGCCAAAATATATTTGTCAATTCTCCCTTCCCATAACTCAGCATCAACCTTAAAATCAAAGTGCACACTTTGCAAAAGAAAGTACAATATAAATGGCTAGTAAAAAAGGAAACTATATTTTAAACATAACAGCGCAATAAACTTCTATCTTTTGTAATATTGCCACAATCAATACATAAAGCAGGGTAAAAAATGAAAGGTTTTATAATGCAAGAAATGCTTCCCGCTTCTCCGTAAAGCCAGATGTTAAATAAGACATAAACAAGGAACATTAGGTCCATGAAGACAATTATTTAAAGAGTCGTTTTTTTAAGAGTAAGCTGTAAAAAAGGTGAAAATCTATCAAAGAAATAAACAGAGGATGAAAAATTGACTATTTGAATAAGCAAGAGAATATAAAAATATTACAAGTTTTCAGTAGCCACTTACAGGCTCCAATCGTTGTGAGAACTTGCAGCCTAATGTACATAGGTTATTGAATGTATCAGATTTGCTTATATAACATTTTAACTTAGGAATGTTGACTATATATATTAGGTAAACTGTCAGGAAGTCTAAAATTCTTCTACATGGTTAATAAAAGTCCCAATGATAGAAATTATGCATTGATACTTAAGGAAGCTGTTGCCCTTGTTAGACACCTTCTTTAACAAAAGAAAAAGATGGTCCAGCGATCCAATGAGCAATGGTCCTCATGGAAAATCTTGTATTCCTTTATTCAAAAAATCATTAAAAGCAGAATGGCATAATGCAGACACAAGCACAAGGCAGAGAACTGCCGATGTGTTTCGGTGCAACCCCCTTAGTCATGGCATAAAAACTATCTGCCAATACATGTTATATATAGCCTGTATTGCAAATTGCACTTACCCCACAGCTGTTATCGCCATAAACCCCACGTGGCGACGCCGACACGTTCGCTCGCCGGCCCCCGGCACTTCCGGCAATCCCCGGGTGACGTAGATGCCCTGATCACATGATCGAGAAAGCCGGAGACCGCGCTGCGCGCGCAGTCCCAGGTTGCGACCACAGAACGAGACCCGAGAATGCAGGAGTATCCAGGGACCGCAGCGGACATGCCAACGGACCCGCAATAGGGCCAGAAAACGACAAGAGCAGGGGGCTTACAAACAATAAAACACAATACTGTAAAAACATGCATAGTGTACCAAGATCCTTCCATAAAATAAACTGTAACATCCCGCATTATATATATGTGCATACACTAAATATACCTATTATGATCTATATTAATGTAATATTATTATAAACAAAACTCATTTGACCAAATTGACCTACAATACTACTTATTGCAATTGCACTAACCTATTAGTAATTATACAAAATTTTGTTTCTAACATTTAACCCATTGGTGAAATGGTATCTAGGACGTGATTTAACGTCTACATAAACAAGCGCGCTCAGCCCAACCCTTGGCACCTCTTATATATTTAGGGAAATTAAAGAGCAAATTGGTTAAAATCTAACTTTTTCAACTTTTGTTTGCTGCTGTCAGATTGTCACATTTTCAATAGAGCCTGTTATAATAGGAAATACCCGCCAACGAACATATAACAGATTTGGCCAACTTTAATGGAACATGACACCCAATGCTTAGCAATAAAACAAGTCCCACAAACATTTAAGATCACATCAATGAAGATTCGACTCTTTAGTGCCTTATAAAAATTTCTAGCACTGAAGTTTTGGGATTCTAAGGAGCCACAATGTTTTTTGCTTCTTAAATTTGGAGGTGGTCCAAGCTCATAAGGCTCTTTGATATTTGAGTATGAAAAACATGAAAAATATCTACAACCTGTCTGAAGATTGAAATATTCTCAATAACTTTAAATTGAATTGCACTTTTAGTAGTTTTGTCCATCTGTATGCCAAAAAAGGACATTGTTGGAGCTTAATAAGCATAGAACCCGAATAATTCCTAAAATGGAGAAAACAGAATAAAATGGAAACGGGACCACAAATGCCAATATAGTGATAACACAGTTCACCCCAAACATACCAACAATTTCTTTATGGTTATTATTAAAAGTCTTAAAACTGTACAGTAGGGAATAGAACAGAAATGACAGCCTAGTTAACTTCTGTGGCCTTTCATATGGAGGAAACCAGAAAACATTTACCTTTGTCAGTGCTAAAATATTAACAAACCTACAGATAACAGATTTCATTCCTTTAAAAAAACACCGATTAAAGCAGCTACAATTTGGTTTTGTAAATGTAAAAGATGATAAGGCACAAAATAAGACAGTTTCTTTTTTAAGAAAAGGTAAAAACTCATTTTTATCTATTAACTCTCTGCATCCCATCTCCCCCAAAATGTGCATGCTAATTGGCAGCGAAATACAATTCTTCTGAGGATGTTAATTAAGAAAGTACTATTGTGCAATACACAAATGTCTATCCTTAAAAGTGAAGGGGGTGGGGGTTGGACCTAATCGCTCAGAAAACCTAGACTCACCAAGTTAAAATATTAAGTTGTACAGATCAGAAATGTAATCACGAGAGACAAGCGGTGAGAGTTTTTCAATCACTGTGGGGCTGCATCAATTTAAAGTCATGTTACATTAAAGAGAAAAATGTCTGGGAGAGTCTCCCAGTTGTCACTTTAGATTAGATTTGTAGCTGTGATCAGGATGTGCATTTTGTAGGCCTTCTTACATTCTGAAAAATATTACCTAATGCGAAAATGGAGCAGAATAAAAAAAAGCACAATTCTGTATGCTATATCTTTGTCTGATTGCCCGAGATACGCCACAAACAAATTTACCTGCACAGCGTGAAACCCATCACTGGGATAAAAACCCATTAACATGTAAACATTAACTAAAACCTTCGGACGTGTTTAATAAAGAGAGACTGAGGTTTTTTTTTTTCTTTTTTTTATTATTATGCCGTTCAGCTCAAGTTCAGTTTAGATTGTTACACATATCTGTTGGTGTCCAATCCCGAATCAATGAAGCGTGGCAAAAATAATTTATACAATTTATTTATACAAGCAAAAGGCATTTCACTTTTTACCACTGGATGTGAGGAGTGTTACGCACACCATCCCTGGAGAAAATAATTAAGCTTGTGTGATGTGCCTGTTTTATTAGAAGCCGTTTGGACATTTTATTGCATATAAAAAAAAAGAAAAAAAACACATAAAAGTATAATCCATTAAACAATAGGAAATCTCTCTTTACCTAATGCAGTTTTTCCTGAATGTCACCACAGAGCCAAGTTTTTTTTTCTCTTTTTTTTAATAGAGACGTTCAATAGAAATCCATTAATTTAGCTACTGATATTTCAAAAATGTTAAAATCTACTCTGGACTGAGAATAATAACAGATATTGCTTGCCCAAACAAGCTTATAAAATTGGGGTTGCCACCTCCTATTTTATATATATCCTATTAGCCTAATTTCAGGGAATGAGATCACTCAGCAAATCATTCAATAACAGCCAATCAGCAGGGATCTGGGAGACCTGTTTAACAAATATGGCTACCTAGAGGGGAAAATTAGAATAAGAAAATTGTAATCTAGGATTCTGAGACCCATTAAGACCACTTAAGTGTTTGCGTCTACTGTCTCTCTGGCCCCAGAGAGCGGTCCAATAGGTGAACTAATAATAACTAATAATTTGTATCCTACTGGCAACTGGTTGGGCCCTCCAAAAAAAGAGCCCACCTAAAGTCTTGTAACAACAGGTCTGAATAAGACAAAAGAGAACCAACCGGTCATGAGCCACTTCCTCCTGCCTAGATGGGTTCTTGTTGTCTTAACCAACCAAGATAACATTGCTTAATGACAAATTACATCAAATTGATCACGGTCCACAAGATAATTTGTTGCAAATAGTTGGTGCAACAAAATAATAGGTTAATTAAACAGCACAGGGCCAAAAAGAGAACACTCATAGCCAGACTTGATCCTTCCATTTGCATATAAAAGTGAAAAGACTAGGTTTATTAACTCAGACGGTAACAGGCATACGCCAAAATCTTCAAGAACCATTTGCCAGTCTATGGCAGCCTTTATGAGTAGTTTTCTTGGACATTCTTTGTGTACCATTTGTCGAAGAGTTGTCCTGTGCCCACCCAGTTATATTTGGAATGATGGCAGCCAACCACCGCATCCATGAGGTAATAAATTAACAGGGCAGTGCGGCCCCATATGTGACACTTCTGAATCCCCTATAAGCTGGCCACAAATTGGAAAAGTATTTGCCGAAACTGCCAATTTCAATGAGATTGGAGGACAACAAATGGATGGGAACAACAAGACTGTGCTCTGATCTTAGCCTTCCAGGGGAATGTAGGATAGGGCATGGTGAATTTCAACATGTTTAATGTTTTATCTTCATAGAGGTAAGTAGGTCCAAATCTGCATGTTTAAGGGTAGTCTGAAAAAATAATTGCCCAACAATCTGAACCCAAAAGTAGCATGTTGCCAATAAAGCAATGAGGATGGAAAATAAGTATTTAAAGAGGTTGTGTGGCTTAGACAACCACCTACGAGTGGCAGACCCCTTAGATTAGTGAATAACAGTGATAACATGGCAGCTAAAACGAAGAATGATGGGGAGTTCAACAGTTCTCCATTCCATCGTACTGCGTCGGAGGCAGCACTTGCTTTTAGCTAACTAATAAGAATCCAAAGCAAGGAACCCCTCCATGTAACATATCAAGATACAACATTTTGTCTATTACTAAACCTATTTGCCCATGAAATATGTACATTCATATAGTAAGCCATGATATATTGCTCAAGTCAAGTGGTTTCACCAATCTCCATCACACACTTTATTACATGCACATTATCAGTATAGCAGAGCCCTGCAAAGCCAAAACTGTTAAAAGTACAAAAATAGCTAAATTTATTAGAACCTTAGCAGAGAGAAAAACACGTCTGAGATGTTGAATTAGCCAGAGCTATACTTTCTCGATGTCTTATTCAGATTAATTAGTTCAATTATGTTTTGAGTGCGTGACTAATGTATCATTTTAGTTTTAATCATTTCAATTGAAAAAATATTAAACTTTTGAAGGAAGATAATCTGAATTTTAATTATGCTAACAATACTATTATGAAAGGCTTCTTTCATTTCATTTTAATTGAACTGCAGTATGCTTTTTAACTTGATTTTTTTTTCTTTCAAAAAGGGACAGAAAATTAAAGCTCAGACGGTTTTGTCCTCGGCACTAATGGTTGATCATCACATAAGCAGCATGCTAAATCAAGGCAAGTTATTGTTATCCATGAATACATGGCTTCCCTAATGAATTATGAATATACCTCTAAATATACAACATATTTAATAACAATGATCAAAAAATATATGTATCTAAGTATTTTTTGTAATTTTCTGATAAGAACTTCTCCCCTCCATACATCTCTGCATTAATCTCCAGATACCTCCCGTCATGCAATTTCTGCACTTTACAGAAGCTTCTTCTCTGTTCTCCCCATGTCAGCTCCTCACACAACCGCCTCCAAATTTCTCCTGCGCATCCCAAATACTCTGGAACTCATTACCCTAAAACATTAGAGTCTCCTCCACACCCTCAAGCTTCAAAAGCAACCTGAAAACCCATCTCTCAGGATAGCCTATAACCTACAATAACCCCACTGCCACTACACTTCCCCACAAACACATCTGCCCCTCACCTCCTGTCTCTTTCCACCTTACTTGTAAATTGTAAGTCTGTCTCCCTCCATAACAGTTGTTAGTCATTTATCGTCACATTGTACTTGTTTGACATGTGTTATGCATATATCTCCCCTCGAATGTACAGTGCATTCTCCTAAAGAACAGGAGGGGAGGGGGGGAGGTTTTTGGCCGGCCCCATTCACTTTCATTATCCTTGCCACGTATACACTGGAAAGAAGTGACGTCACTTCTTTCTGCTGACATTCAATACGCGGCAGGGTAGATGGCAAGTAATCATAGCTCTCTAATTACAGGGCGTAATTACAGGACGTATTTCGAGGTGCATTGTTGCACAATTATGCCTCGAAATACATCCTGAAAAAAGCCGTGTGAACATACCCTTATCCTACATAGTGTACAGTAAAATATATACAGGAGTGTAGAGGTACCAGACAGGCAGCTCTTAGGGCATCTACACATTGATGAGTTAAAGATCCAGATCCCTAAAATTGCACCAACGAAAATCTATGAGCCCATACTGTTCTTCAAAGAAAACCAAAAGACTTTGACATATTCTACAGTGGAACCTTTAACAAATATACCAAATGGAAACACAAGATGCGCAGACATATGCCACCATACAAAATTTGCTGGGTGCATTAGGTCTCAGTTTCTGAAGAGCCTATATAGTTGTCTGATGCATTGTGGATTCATGAGTTCTGATCAATCAGGATCTCTCTGTTTGCAGTGGTTCAATATTGTTGCCTGTTGTGAGACTTCCCCACATAGAAATAATACACTGCCTCCTGCAAAACAGACACTCACTTCCAACAGAGGATAATGATCTCCTGTCGGAGAGCAAATATTAGCCTGCAGTAGGATTAAGCAACAGAGGCAGGTTATAGGGATGGCACAATGGCCACCTGCTGGAGCTCATGTCTCTGGAAGAGCACATGCAAGTTATCCTTCACTACAAACTGCCACTGCTGTGCCCAGTAAATGTAATTTTCCTCCTTCCACAAATCGCGTCCTCTGAGGTTCACATGGAGTTGAAGAAGAAATGTCTGCGGACAAGGCAGCAACATTAGACATCATCATCACGTTCAATGAGGAGCTCTGCAGATCAGGGCTGTGGAGTAGGTAAGTCAAAGCTCTGACTCCTCAATTTTTCTAACTCTGACTTCCAACTCTGACTCCTACTCCCTCATACATGGTGCATGTTTAAGTGATAACTTTACTGTAGTAAAATGATAACATCAGACTTTTTATCATCCTTATGATACAACAATCAACCTATTCAGGTAGAACATACACAGACAAGCAAAATGGTAACAATGTTTTGAACTTTTGACTTTCAGGTTCAATATTTCGCCACCACTACAGCTTTTAACGTGAGACTACCATCATTTTATAGAAAATCAACTTAGCTTTCTTGTACATAAATTTGACTTGAAAGTATTTAGTATCTGCTTAGTTCTGCAGATTGTCATGTAACTGCATTGTTACTGTTTTGCTCCTAAAAATCAAAATGTTCATTTTTATTACTTTGTTAGAATTTGATAAATCCATCTTTGGCTTTTAACTCTGTCTGAATCCTTCTGGGCTCTCGATCAGACTGAAGAATGTCTCGACCAAAATCTGATCTCAGGTCTCCTCTACAGATTCCCAATGTTGTTGCAGACTGGTCGACTCACTGCAAACACAGCTTTTTCTTCAACTCTACCCACAAGTGTTCCACTGGGTTGAGGTCTGGGGACTGAGGAGGCCAATCCAGCAACTCTACTTCATTTTCACTGAATCATTTCTTCACCAATCTCGACGTATGCTTCGGGTCATTGTCCTGTTGGAACACTATGTTGTCCTTTTAATACCCCTAGTACGAACTAACTCATCTTGTACGATGCTCCGCATTGAGATCAACATCGATCCTGGTCAAGTATCCAACATCTACGGCTGTGAAACAACCCTATATCATCAGGCTTCCTTCACCGAACTTGACAGTTTCTTCAAGTTCTTGATCCGTTAACCCCCTTTTCCTTAATTCTTCCAGACCCATTTGCAGCCATAAGAGACTACTGTATTGATTTTTGTCTCATCGCTCCAAATCACCCGTTTCCAACTTTCCATTTTTCGTACTTTTTTTTTTTGCAAACTCAAGCCAACGCTTATTATACTGAGATTGAAGTCAAGGCTTCTTCCCCTTTTTTTGGACCATCATTTCAGACCTGTGTAATGCGTCTTGCCCGCTGCTTGCATGGATGTCTGTGATCTCACTCTTACAAGCATACAAGCCATCTTCGCTGCCGTACCTGTTGCGTCAGAACTGATAGACCTTGTGATGTGCCAACTTGTTAACTGATAATTTGCCTGGACATCCACCTCTTGGCTTTTGAATGGATGGATGGACTTCATTTCATATTCTTCTAGCTGTCATGGCCTCAATGGATGCAGTTTGACAATTTTCTTGTCTGAGAGACTGCTATCAATGAGCTGGATGATGCAGTTTCTCTTTTCTTGGGAAATCTTCTTCATGGCTGCTTCTACAGTAGATTTGAATCAGAGACCTACTGCTTGGGAATCAACCTAATACACACACTGAGCTATTAGGGAATGTAAGAATAGGGTATAATTTGTAGTATACAAGAAGAAAAATGTCCCATCACCGAGAGCAAAACAGTAACAATGCAGTTACATAACAAGAATCTATGGTGAGATATGGAGCCTGAAAGTCACAAGTTCAAAACAGTTACCCCTTTGCTTGTCTGTGTAAAATATATTTATTGGAATACAACTTTAGAACACAAAAAAACTTTAATAAATTATAAATATGCAAAGCACTGCAGTAAGTGGGAAAAAACATACTAAATAACATTTGTGGAGCGAGTCTATGAATAGTACCGCTTCCATCAGATCCTTCTTCATAGATGACCTCAAATCTGATCTCATTATTTCCAGGCTAGAGAACGGCCTCTCTACACTAACTTAGGTTGGGGGCAAAGTGGTGACCACAGGGGAAGCATCTCTAACAATTTCAGGATATAAAGGAATTGCCTCATGCGCAGTCAGTTCTGATAAATGGTTGAAATCTTCTACTTCTTTGAAAGCAACTGAAAAATTTTGCTGAGATATGGTCAATTTGTATGCTATGGAGTGGAATCTTTCCCTCTGTGGCAACACTTTGCTCCATGTCATCGAAATACTTTTCAAAATTAAGCTCTTCATCTGATGAGGCTGAAGATATGGTCACAGTAGCACTAGTAAAACCCAATTCCTCTTGCTCTTGGCACTGCATTGTACTAATTTTACATAGTTATTATATATTTTGGAAGTCAGAGTCGGTCCATCTTATAATAACTCCGACTCCACCAAAATGGGCACTGACTTTAATTCCACAGTCCTGCAGCAGATGGCCTGTTATGCTGCAGTCAGCCCAGCCAACAGAAGCAGAGAACCCGGATCTACACAGGGCTACCCAAAATTAGTGCTCGATTAACAATCCCCCCACAAAGGAAACTGCTCTTGTTGCAACAGCTGGCACCTTCTCAGACTGTTGTAATATGGTGCAGCTTCAGTCTAAAACAAAAATTAAAAAAAAAAAAAGGGTGGGACAAAAAGGTAGGTGTGAAAGTAAACTAATCTCAGGAACTGCTAACATATTAGCAGATAGATTAATAATAATTATTAATATATAGATTAATAGATCATTGTCTGGGTAGTTCCCAATAAAAGAAAGCTTTACCAGCCGAAAGATAACTGCTCTACAGATATAAGTGTTGCATATGGCAGAGTCAGAAGAAGGTTCTTCCAGTTCCCATTATTTATAACAACATATAAATACTGTAATAGTGGAAAATACACACCAGGTCCTTATTCCCATCACTTGATGATACTCGGATATTGGCCAACAACCAAAATAAATTAAGATAAGTTAAATATACATATATTATTTAGTGACATGTTCAACTTCCAATACGGAGGAAGGCATTATGAGCTACAAATAAGGACACTTGTATTTATTATAGCCATTGAATGAATATGTGAGTGGTACACATCTGAGACTTCTGTTAGAAGTAGCCATTGGAAAGTCTTTCTGACACAGAGCTCTGACGAGAGGCTCAAACATTGTATACATAAAACCTTGATTAATTGCCCGGTCCCTGGATGTATTTAAGGATTTGTAGGGTGTGAATGTACTTTTATACTAAAGGTACAGATGTAGATGTAGTAATAACAAATGTTTGTAGTTTAGCCTGCAACCTGGCACATTCTTCATGTCCTTGACAGTGTCTCTGCCAACCTACTGTCTTCCCTTGGTCTCTCCCCAGAGCCTTTCATGTTTGTCTTACTCTTTTCCTCTCTCCCATGACTTTCATTTTCCATTCCTTCTTTTCCTCACCTCACAGAACCCTGCTATAGTGTCTGCTCCTATCTCCTTTATACCTACAGCATCCTCTTTCCACTCCCTTTCTAAGTAGTCATCGCTGCCCCTTCTTGACATCCTCTCATTTTATTTCCAGTAGCATTATATTCTTGAGCTTCAGGATAATTCCTTTCCTGCTCGGATTGTATTTCCTGCCACTCCATTCTAAAATCATCTTTCCTACCTGTGTCTGCTCAAGATTATTTGTCTACCCCCTATTCCTCTCTAGTATCACCCTACCCCTTTCCCTATCTAGGATCAACTACCAACCCCTTTTGCCACAGATATTATGTTGCCTCTGCCCCCTCCTAGCTATCATTACTATATCTTATAGGTATTAGCTTTCCCTCAAACCCTCCCAAGTATCATGTCTCCACATTAGGTATCAATCTTTACTACCTCCTAGGTATCATTTCTCTGCCTGTTCATTGCAGGTATTACTCAACATATGAGCTGTGTTCCACATTTACCAAAGGCTCTAAGGGCTCACAAATGTGATCGTTAAAGAGCAGAGAGAGGAGGCCACTTTCTTCTGATCTGCTATGAAGCTATCATAGTCACAGATTAGAGCTGCAGATGTCTCCTGGAAGAGGTGTATTGTTGAGGAAGAGAAGGTACAGATGCTTTGGTAAGAGATGTGGATGATACCTACAAGCACAGACCTAATGACAAAATAAAGAAGACATATGGTGCCATCAGCTTTCTATAGAGGGAATGACAATATGCTGCAAAGGCAGAAGTAACATGGCATGGAGGCTCTGAGCAGCCTGTTTGCATATATATATATCCATATACACACCTGGCTGTGTGTATATGAATATATATGCAAGATACAGCCTAGCAGGGGCAATGAAGACAGTGGGGAGAGAGAGGATAGGCAGTAGCTTTGTTGAAGGGGAAGTTGAGATACTAGGTGGGGGCGCCAGGGCTCTATTGGGGGAGAGGTTGGGGAAATGGAAAATGGCAGGTGTGCAGGGGCAGGTGGGAGACACACCATGGCAGGTGCTCTGTGGAGGAGAAGACAGGAGCTTTATGGTGGAATAGGAAGGGGAATGTAACAGAAAATTTACTGCAGCGAAACTGATGCCTGTACAATCACTCAACATCACAAAACTATGGCAGTACCTACAGCTCTGTCTGCTGATTCCGGCTCCAGCTCCCCAGCTCTTAATTCTCCTTCTATACTAGCTGTGGCAGCAGATTTCTCTGCCTTCCTACTGCACACATCTGATATCATGAGGAAAAGATGAAGGGGCTGACTCTTTGGTTTTTTGGGACCCTTATAGTTCACACTAGCCCTGCAATGTACAAGGGCCTTCTCTTTTCACCAAAGTATCAAAATATGGTCCCAGGTGCATCAGAGGAGGCATTAGTATGTAAATGATGGATGCTTGGTGATTGGACATTAATGGCATATATTAGCAATATATCACCAATGCTTATTATCAGACAATTTCTTTAAAGAGTACCTATCACCTTCACACAAATATACAAAAATTTATAGTAGATGAAATTATAAGCTAATACATGTCATTAGCAATTCAGATTATTTAATATCACTATTACAGGGACACAGGTTTTACTTTCACTTTGTCAATCAGAGATCATTATCTAGTAGGTTACCTTCTGTGCGAGATACCAACTGTGCAGGGGGAGCTGAGAGCAAATCTGCTTGTACAGGGTTAATCTGAGTCTCTGACTATACATACAATGCAGTCACAATACACTGAGGACATAGTGTGACAGGGTTTACCGGATGTTTCAGCCTCCTCCTCCATAGCACAAAAGCATCTATATTAAATTGTTGCTAGTGTATGAACAATGCAGACTTCTAGGCTTCCCCTTTTCATAGCTGACTCTTCCAGCTCAAAAGCTGTTAGTTTCACAGAGTAGTCAACATAGTGATCCATCAAGCTGTCAGATGCCGACTCGGTCTGACTTCAGTTCTGTCTTAAAGAGCCAGCGCTTTTTTTTAAAAAAAAAAAACTGAATTACAGATGAGATGCTTTGATTTTCCTAATGAAGCATATTTACGGAGGGTTTGAATTTTAAAGAGGACCTGCCACATAGGTTATGCCATCCTTGTTAAAGACAGCACAAGCCAGTGTCAGACCTGCTGTTTCCAGTGCTGTGTCCCTTATTCTGGAAGATGCTGTAGTTTTAGAGTATTTAATGCTCAAATCTTTCAGCCATAAAATAGTCCAACTTATTCATGAAAATAGCCTGTTTAATTCATGATCCGCCCACCTAAAGTATGTTCACAAGGCATATTGGGGTGCATATAGTATGCGCCAAATCAGACAATGTGAATTTCAGGATTTGTTTTCTCATTTTGTCTCTCAAAGTTGAAGTCTACCTATGATATCAATTACAGACCTCTCTAATCTTTTTGAGTGGGAGAACTTGCACAATTGGTGGCTGACTAAATACTTTTTTTCCCAACTGTAGGGTACCATTTACCATACCATTTAATGTACTGAGAAACCAAAACAAAACTCTTTGTTGGGGGCTTGAGGGGGAGTATTTATCTTGTGCTATAGACATAACATGTTATCTTTATTCTGTGCCAATTTTATGTCGTTTTCTACTATTTGTTATATTTCATTACATTAAAAAAAAACTTTTATTTATTTAAATTTATTATGCACTTGTGAGGGCTCTTTCATGCTTGCTAGAGTATAATTTGTTTTAGTACCATACTAGGATACATGTTGCGGGTGGCACCGGGCCGGCCCCATTGACTTGCATAGTCAATGGTGCGTAAGCGTCGCTAACAATTGACATGTCAATTCTCTCCCCGCAAGTACAATACCATCATATTGTACGCGCGAGTAGACGACGAGTAATCCATAGCTCTTTATGAGAGCTATAAATTACCGTAAGTGTGGCGCACATTTTGCAAAATAAGCCTTGTGAACCTACCCTAAGACTAGCCCCGCCCACCTCACAACTGATTAACCTATTACTTTGAATAGGTAGAAACATGTGAACAGCTGTCAGGTGGGCAGGGCTAGCCCTGGGTGGGTAGGGCTAAAACCTGCTCATGAATAAGCTGGACTTTTTTCTGGCTGCAAACTGACATATTTGAGCATTAAATACTCTGAAACTGCGGTACCTTACAGAATAAGGGACAGCGCTGGAAGCAGCATGTCTGTCACTAGCTCGTGCTATCTCCTATTCCCTTTACATAGCATATTGTTAACTAACTGGTTTGCTTTGATTTGAGTCGTTGTCAGTTAAGGATTGCTACATCTGCACCATGGTTTATTTAATTTTTTTTTTCTTGGTCATCAAATGAAGGGGCAATAAACTAGTCCTGTACAGTGTGCCCTCTAGCCTAAGACCAGCCTTGTCAGCCATCCATGCCAACATATGTCCAGGATCTGTACAAAAGCATAAATGGATAGTTAAAAGCCCATGTGTTGGCCAAGATATATTTTAACACAATACCTGCCATGTATAGGCTCCAGGCATAAGTTTAAAATACTCCAAAATTTGTGTCATAGCTAGAGAATCTCAGATGGAGATATTAGGAAAATTTAGTTTCTAGGAAGTCTAAGAATCAACTCCATTTTAAAAAACACCAGGTTACATATATGGAACCAAAAGTATCCTAGCTTAACAGTGGCATCATTGTAGAAAAGAAGAAAAAATATTGGACCAGCAGCATAGTAATTGCTATGACTAAGGACTGTGTCAGGTTTTTCATTGGACTATGTTATGGATTCCTGATTTTCAACATAACTAAGGAATAAAATGTTTTTAATTTTGACTTTGTTGGTGCTGGTCCAATTTTTTTCATTTTCACAATGTTCCATGGATGTTTAGGAGGGTCATCCTATGTGTGCAGCATTTACAAAGGTGAGCCGGTTACTTTTTCTTCTTTGGCTTTAGCAGTGGCATCAGATGGTAATAAGCATTATTTTCAATCTGGTTCTTAGAGAATACAGATATTTCTCAGGAAAATGGTGATTTTTGTGGAGCTAAGTACACTGTGGTCATATGCTAAATAGATTTTACAGACATGTTTGAAAATTATCTGTTTTTCATTAGGGTATTGAATTGGTAGCCACACACAGCAACAAAGCGAATGTGTGGTAAACTTCACTTGCTCTAGATAAAAGATATCATCTCAACAAATCTGAGAACAAACCGTACATAATACAGTTCAACAAAATTAGACATTTCTTCATAAAGATTTGTTTGATAGCAAAAAACGAACAAAGGGAGAATGATTACCCTATTCCTATCTCTTCTGTGTGATAAACACAACGCTATGTTCCGCTTAGGCTGCAAAAACAAAATAAAAGCCTGTTGAAAGGGGGAGATCAGACAATTACTTTGCTCAACCGCAGTCCTCAACTGATCAGAAGATAATCTCCAAAATGGTTGCATTAAGTGTTGCAAAATTCTGTTCATCAGAATCCAACAAGAACCAAAACTGTCCAGTGGACACCTTCTCTACAATATCTTCCCCCTTTAATGGTTGATCTGGTTTTAAAGTTATGTCCTAACAAACCCTATAGATTGACCTTCTCTTAGTTTTTTCTTTTTCTTTTGTGAACGTCTATGATTTTTAAATGTATTTTAATAGTACAATGGGAACAAGGCGTCAGTGTGTATACTCAGAAAGTTTCATTTCACTTCCATTTCTTAAAAAGCAGCAGTTTCTAACTAAAATAAGCTTCTTTTTTCATGCTTAAGCTATCGGACTAAATAGTCAGCAAAGCCTTTCAGATATCTAAAATCTCAAAGACCCAAATCTGTTTAAATTCTAGAAATGCCTCTAGTTATTTTATCCTTATCACTAAAGAAAATGAATTGTAGATATTATTTAAAAAGTCGTTTAATAATGAACATCGTCTAAACCCTCTACCTCAGATGTCTTTAAATAATTTAGCTTTTAAAGAACGCTTAGTGGTAAATGTATAAAATTTTACCAGTTCAATAGATTAACTGCAAAACGAAATTAACACTGCCTTAGGAAATGGAGATAAAATTTATATTGAAAACATTTTGATGGGCCATTTTTTCACAGTTTTATCTGGAAAGAACCAACATTTTTAAATGAGCCTTTAACAGCAACAGGGATAATTCATCATGGCTCTATATCCAGTTCAGCTAGCAACTTAGATGGTGCCAGAACTGAACGTCTTCTGGCAAAACTTTACGAGGCCTTTCAAATAACATTTGTGTTTATGTAATTCTATTCTTCTACAAAATTATTAAGATTCTTTTCAGGTCCACGGCTGGTGGATTCTAAAAAACTTTTTTCGGCCTCAGTGAAACACCCAGATTATGTGCTATTGCCAATATGCATTGACAATCCTGTGATCGAGCACATTAAGAAAATCTTGGTAATATTAGATGTCTCCATCTGAAGCTCCCTTGTTAAATGCAGTGTAGTTCAATTAACATCTCTTCAATAAATAATTTAATATTTCCTTCATCTTGATCTTCAGCCCAGTCTTGAAATGAGCTATGTGGGGATAGATTTACTTTGAATATTGTAGAAAGTATTCATAAATAAACCCATCAGCCAGGTAATGATTTCTGCCATAATGTGACAAAATGTTTGAAAGACTGCACTGTATGTTCTGCTTCCACAACTTAAACTTCTTCCTATGCTATCTACAATGTAATAAATATTGTCCGGTAGATTATTCTAGAGTTTGACTGTTTATAAAAGTAGTTTTCTGCATTATGTATGAATGGGACATACAGTAAAAGAAGCATTTTCCGAGAACTAGATCATTAAAGGTAAATCCCACTTGTTTTTTTGCACAAATGCTAAAATGTATTAAAGGGGTATTTTCACCACATTGATTAGCTTTAAACACATAGGGAGAGATAAGGATTATTACCAAATAGGTTTCTGTTCTGATTTTAGACATCTACACAATTACATAAAAACTATAGAAGTATCAAATATCATATCTATGACCTTTACAACTTCATCTTATCAACAGATTACAATATATTTGTTATCATCATTAATGGCTAAGGATCCTGTAACAGTATAGTACAGTGCGTAAGATATTCATCAATGTGAACTATGAGAAAATTTGTATATATTAAATTTATGCTGTATAGTTAGTTGTAAATGGAGGATCCTAAAACATAGCTAACTGGTCTGAATACGGTTTCGAACATTCACAACTGATATAATCCAAAGCCATCTGCATTGCTAAAGAGATACTGTTTGGCAAGGCTGGGTGAGGATTCAAGAATATAATTGTCTGAACTGTAAACATTGTTGTGTCTATAACAAGGTATAGGGTGGTGTGTATCTCTCTCTACTGTTCAAAAGGTCTTATCAAATTAAGTTATAGACAGATTTTCAGTCAGACAATCTATACATATCCAAGCTTGAATGAGTAGGAAGGTCCTGGAGAGAAACGTCTTGGAGAGCTGAGGTCGAGTGAGGTCCTGGGGAGCTGAGGTCCAGTGAGGTCCTGGGGAGCTGAGGTCCAGTGAGGTCCTGAGAAGGAAAAGGTCCTGGTGGTCCTTGAAGGGAAGAACTCTTAGAAGGAGGAAAGCTGTACATGTGGTCCAGTAGGAACTTAGCTCAGATTCTGGTAGCTAGATTGTATGATTTTCCATGCTAAGAACTATTATTTTTTCATGGGTTATTGAATTGTTTGCATTTTCTCTTTTGTTGTTTTGTGTTTCACAGGCTGTGTTTATATAGGTGTTTACATGCTATGGTGGATATATGCTTCCCTAGTGTTGATTTTGTAATCTTTTTTTGAGCATTATTATTTTAATGTGTTTTTACACATTTTACCCCATCTTGTTCTGGATAGTATATAATCTTTTTCTATACATTGTTGTTGGTGTGCTTTCTTTGCTGACCATCCCCTTAGAACCTAGGAGAAAATATTGACGTTGTTCAATATTATTATTATTATTATTATTAATAATAATAATAATAATACAATTTATATTGTTAATAATAATTAATATTTCTAACAAGTGTTGTACTTGTGGTAACCTGTGCCCCACACTTGGTACAACAAGACTTTCTGCTATTCCCATCTCATACAGACAAGGTCAAGATGGAACACCGATCAGAATGCGCCACTCCACAGGAAAATTCTCACAGAGGCAGGTCATTGCCAACCTGTGACTTCCAGCTGCATCCCTGACACTGACCTCTTAGCCTTTGTAGCTAGTAAGCAAAGCAGTTAGGGACCTGCCCACATTTTCCTTCTACATCAGTTAATACAGAACAGGAACAAATAAATATTAATGTATATCACAGAGTGAGTGGGTCAATGTTATTATTCCTCCCCAGTCTAGGACAGTGAAAGGGTAAATATTCAGAAACGTGGTGATCTAGGAAAGTGATGGGGGTTAATGTTATACTAACTGTTGGTGTAAGGCAGACAAAGAGTAAATGTCAGCATCCCTGGACAGTAAAGGGGTACTGTCAGTACTCCTGATGGTCTAGGTAGGTAAAGGGGTGATTTCAGTTTACAACAAATAAATGAAAATGAACAGTAATATTCAGTGGTGCTCACTCATCTTCATTGGAATAATATTCTAGTATCTACCGAGTCAGTGGCTTTATCCTTTTAAACCTTCTCGGTTTATTTTGCAATGTGCAGGAATCTGTTGGTCAGGCTTCATCCCATGTAATGGAACTAGGTGTAATATGTCAGTACACTACTAAAATAAAAACAGTTTCTAATGCTAAAAACACAAGGAATTATACTATTAAAAGTTTTATGAACTGCAACGCAGTTCACATAATATACGTTATCAGATGCAAATTATGCCAAATGTCACATGTAGGATGTACGACTAAAAAAAATCAGAATATCAGAACATATAACATCCATTAGAAGCAACCTTATGAACTCATCGGAGATGACCAAACACTTCATATAATGTTACCAGGGATGTCTGGATTCATTTACTTTCTTTGTAACTGAGAAAGTAACCAGACCAAAAAGAGGGGGAGATTGGAAAACGAAAGTGTTTGATCGTAAGACTTTTTGGATATCCCAGTTGGAAACCCGGCATCCTAGTGGTATAAATTTCAGAAATGATTCCATGTATATTTATAAATAATACATGATATTTTTTCTTATAATTGTTTCTAGAAATATTAATATATTTACAAGACATTTTCTCCTAGAATTGATCCTAGGTATAATTATATATTTACATTTTTACATTTAGACTCTAATGCATGGATAAATAGTATATGTTGGTTTTGTGCTGTGCAGTTTTGTCACAATAAAGGGTTAATGCTGAATAGAATACACTAACTCATATGGGTGGGGTTAAATCTTCAGTTTGGTTTTAAAAGTAGGAGACCATTATAGCCAGAAATGTGTAACAAATGTATAGCACTTTGTCCATTTTTGCTGATTTTATGCTATAAATTAAAGATACCTTTTTAATCTAGGAAGATGACATGGAATTTCCATATATTTTTCTAGTAATGTTGGTTTAGACTGTGGTCGTGGTCATTGAAAGAATTAATGTAAACATGGTATTCTGGAAGCATGAAATGGTTCATTTTAAAATCCATGGTGGAGAGCAGTGGAAGAGGAAATCTGTTATGCCTAGGTCTAGCAGTTACTAAGTTATCCAGGCTCCATCACTGCACTGGTTAGTGCAGAGAGGGGGTAGAGAGAACTGTGCAGCTGCAACTGAATGGCTAACAGTTCTCTCTAATGAGAAAGGCAGTAGAAATGTAGTGAGAGAAGCTTATGTAGTGAGGGGAGCTACACCCCTGGCTTTTGCCATCCAAAAAGACCACCCAGAGTTTCAAAGGAAGTTATGTCTAAACTGCAGTATAGAGTCTATCATACTTTATGCTCCACCCTTAGCAGGAGTTATAACATATATAATAATATAATAAATAACATATAATAAACACCTTTGTTTTAGAATCTTAAAATAATAATCTGTTGTGTTGCTAAGAAATGATGATGCATCAACTACAGACTGTATTTGCATACTAATATTTCAAATTTTCAGAGTTAAAGGGAATGTGTTATCAAAAATGACTTATTGTCTAACTCATGTTTTTATGTTAAACACATTTTCTAAGAATTTTTGCTTATTTTTTTTTTAAATTTTCCATATCACTTTCAATATTTTTTAATAATTCTTATGTCCTGCAGTTTTCACTTTGGCCACTAAGCCTAATAGTCAGACACTTTCTGTTCTGTAGAGAAAGATTCTCAGTTGTCTGCTCATTATCAGCACAAAGAGGGTAAAACTGAAAGGAGACACCAGTGTGAATAGATAACACAGGATCCACCAGTCACAAGAGGAGATAGTCACAGTTCAACCTTCACCTCCCTGCACAGTAACTTCTTCCCAGGTCACAGAGCATGACTAGAAAACTCTCTTATACAAGTCAATGGGATTGAGTCAGTCTCAAGTCTCCTATGTGGATGAAGCTACTGTAAAACATCTCTCTGACTGCTGTTAAAGCAGTGCAAACAAGGCCTAGTGGCCAAAGTGAAAACGGCAAGACTTAAGAATTATTAAAAAATATTTAAATTGAAATGAAAAATAAATAAAAAAATTCTCCTAAAATATGTGTTTAACATAAAAACGTGAATTAAACACATTCCCTTTAAACCTGAGCAAATTTTGTTACCAATAATATTTAATATAGTAAGAGAAACAAAACATAGAAACCAAGCACATGTCAAAACTAATCAATGTCACGCAACATCTTCGTAACCTTGTCCTGTTCAAAAATCAAGAAGGACATAAAAGAAGGGTTTTCTGCTTGAGACCCACTTGAGTGGTTAATGACAGTAATTTGGGTGGTGAATGTTCTAGTGGACTCAGCAGAGCCAACTATCATATAGGCAGCCGCTCATTTACCCTAGCCTCAAGGCGATCATCTGATTATGGGTACAGCTTCATCATAAAAATTTAATTAGAAGGTCTAGAATGGATAACTCTAGGAAAATTGAGCGAATAAACGACTTAGGTAAAACTCGAGAATATTACACTAATAGACAGTCCTCAGGATAGGACATTCATTTCTGACTGGTGGGAAGCAAGAGAACATTGAGGAAGTGCCTCTCACAGGAGTGCCATGGTCCCTTCACTGTAAGGCTACACGTCATAGATTATAATGCTTTTGGAAATCCAACAGTATTTTAACATAACTGTGTCACGATTTTTACCATGGGTTTGAGCGGTCGGTCTTCAGATTTCAGCTGGCCCAGTACATAGAAGTGTACGGGAATCCGCCAGAAGATGGAACATGTTCTATATTTCGACGAAGGCTGACGGTTTAGAAATTCAACAATAGAAAATCCGTGCTGTGTAGACAACAGCATATATTTTCTATTGCGTTTTATAGTTCATTGGTTACAGTCGGATTTTCGGCGGATTCAGTATTTAGAATCCGACCAGAAACCAGTGCTATGGAGAGAAGGGCTAATATCTGGCACAAACTTCACACAAGTATGGCTGTACTTGATAATGCAGCTCATTCCTTTCAAATAAATAGAGCGGAGTACTGTTGATTAGTAGCCCCACTTGTATGGATGTATAAGTTGTAGGTACTGTAATGTTTGGGCTACATTGATGCCTCCTTGTTTTTAAGACTTGTGTGATTCCTTGGGATGGACCTCCCCTTAATCATATTTTGGATAAGTTATTAATAAAATACAGGATGCTTTATTCACTATTGTCCCCAAAGTTTTCCTCAACATCATTTCCACAAGATTCCCATAGACCAAGATATGTCCGTATAAAATTTCACTAAATTACTCTGAAACTTACAAGAAAAACTTTGGGCCAACAACGAGTAAAACGAGTATTTTGGAAATCCCATTAAAACAGACTGATAATTACATATGACCCACGAAAACACACTACATATTCCGTATTCATACTTATTGTGGTAATTTTAAAATGTGATGACTCAGGAGTCATTAATATGGCCTATTAAAAAATTGGAAAAAAAGGGAAATATGTTCCATTAAATTAACCACTCATTACTTCACTTAAGTACATTAATTGGCTTACCCTACCACAAGATTAAAAATAAGTCTCACAAAAATATAATTTACAGGTTCATAATCTATGGTTATTTCAATTTACTTTTATTGGCTACAGTACACATCAAATGGAGTATGCCATATGAAGGCTTGAAACAGGCTCAGTTTCGGAAAGATAATAACTGAAATTAGTTTATAATGAATGCGTTTATGCTTTTTTATGTATGGAAAACGAATACTAACATTGACAAGCCCATTATGAGTAATGATCAGTTTACATATTCATACCGAGCTGTATTTAATTATTTCCATAAACTGCACTCAATTCAGTGTAAAAAAAATTAATTTGCAGAAATGTTTCACTGATTTATTTATTTGCTGGCCTCAAAGTCACTAATCACAGTAGGCAGACTGTTAACTTAAAAGGACTCCAAATCCACATCCAAAAGGGTTTGTTAAAAAAAAAAAATTAATTAGAATATGAACAAATATATATATATATATATATATATATATATATATATATATATAACACACACACACACACACACACACACATATATATATATACCTATACACACACGCATATACACACACACAAAGTCGAGTCCGATTACTATGACCACAGTACAGCTGTACAGATGCTGCTGTGATGAAAGTGTATTGTGAGTGGACGAATGACACCAATGTGCATAAGCTCGGAAACTGTGGAACAGCATGTGGCATTGATGTAAAAGGTGAACAGCTTACCGCCAAAATGAGCCAGACGTGTGTCTAAAACAACAGTTCAGTGAATACAACTGCGCAATGCACTTGGATGCAGACAAATGGGCACTACACCTCTGCTAATCATGTTGCATCGGCAGAGGGGCATCAGTTTTCATGGTAGTATTGGAATTAGGACTCACTGATTGGAAAATGGTTGCCTTTTCCCTTGAGTCATGTTTTATGCTTTGTCAAATAAGTAGATATTAGCCTGTAAGGTGAGAAACATCAGACAACAAACAATCTGCAACTATTGCTGGAAGAACACAAGCTTGTGGTGAGAGAGTCATGGTGGGAAATGTTTTGCGGCATTCTCTGTATCCACTCATCCATGTAGAAGACACTCGCAATTGATTTGGGTATTGATCCATCCTTGCAGATCACATATATCTATTATATCTGATTATCTTGGGCAGCACGGTGGCTCATTGGTTAGCACTGTTGCCTTACACACAGGGCTTCCGGGTTCAGGCCCCATAAAGGACACCATCTGCAACTCTCCCTGCGTTTGCATAGGCTTTCCTTCATGTACTCTTTCCCAGATAGCTCAAAAAACATACTGATTCGGTTAACCTGGAATTTAAATTATGAGCCCCGAGGGGGATAAGGAGCATTATTAACAATCTCTGTACAGCGCTGTGGAATATAACAGCACTAAATAAATGAATCAGATACATTAAATCAATTGTCTTCCCTGGGGCAGGTGGGATCTTCCAGCAAGACAATTTGACACGTTACATGGCTAGAAATGTCCGGCAGTGGTTTTAAGAGCATGACCAAGTCTTCACATCCCTACCTGGCGTCCTAAGGGTATGTTCATATGGCTTATTTTAGGGCGTATTTCGCCGCGTATTTCAAGGCGTACTGCACTTAATATGTGGGGACATGCACCCCATAATTACGGTAATCCACAGTTCTCATAGAGAACTATGGATTACGCCTCGTCCCCCCCGCGCGTACAATATGATCGTATTGTATGTGCGGGGAGATAAGTGACATATCAGTCATTTGCGGCAAATACGTGCTGCGAATAATGCAAGTCTATGGGGCTGGCATGCTGCCGCCCCCCCCCCCCCCCCCACACACACGCGAGGGAGTACGCGCGTATTAGCACGCGCTCCCAAAAAACAGGATGTACTGCGGCGCGTACATTGTGTGAACATACCCAGACTTGAACCCAATCGAGCATTTGGGGGATCACCTCAATTGCCGTATTGGCTCTATGGATCCCCATCCCACGCACCCTCCAGCAACTGTGGGATGCAGTCAGCATGGCTCCAGATCCCTGTGACTGCGTCACTGCCAGCCTGTCTAGCTGCTGTCCATTCTGCCCAGGGCTGTTACTCTGGATATATAGATCCATCTAAGGGCTAGTTCACACGACATTTATTGCTTACGTCATATCCATAGGCTATAATGGTGAAACGTGAAGTCAAAAGAGCTGCCTTTTGAGTATGTTTGACTTGCTTTACGTCCATATACTGCTTTTTAGGTTCAGAAAAATGTAGTGTACTACGCTTTCGTGTCCCATAACAAAACGTATTCACTAGCATCCTTTTTTTTTTATTATTAAGTCAATGAGTGACGTATTCAAACGTAATGGTATATTATATATATTTTTGGATGCATTTAACATATGCATTATTCTACTCATATACTTTATTGAATAGAACAGACTTGACTAAAAACGTATACGTTTTATTAAAAAAAGGGATACAAATAGACAGAAGGACACCCAAAAACATATACGTTTTGATACTTAGAAATAAACGTATGCCTATATTGTATGGTAAAAACATTGTGTTAATGCATCCTAAGGAACAGATTTTTTTTTCATACATACTTGTATATATTACAGACTGTTAATTATTGTATTATTACATTTTCCACCAGTCCACATAACTGGATCTCTATGATCATGCCCATGAGCTGTGTCTGTATTACATTTCAGCCCCATTTAAGTGAGCTCAGCTGCAATACCAAATGCCTTGGAATAGGGATGATCTACTAAGACCAAGTCAGAAAGTGTTCCTACACCCAGTAAACAAACTGGTGACCACGTGTGCCACCAACAGCAGATTAAGGTGTAAATGCATTTTAAGGAATGTCTTTTTTCCTTGCAGTTGATAGGTAAACATGCAGTTAATGTATGATACCCACAATCTGTACCAAACAGTATAAATCTAATTCCAGTACACGAGATAAGAATTATGTCTCTCTCTTACAGACTGTTGCCATTATTTCTCAGCTCATTAATGTTATTATTAAGCCATTCAGCAGCATTTTCGATATCTTCCCTGATAAACAATTAGTCAATTAATTTTCCAAAGAAGAAGAACATTTTTCTTTGCAGTCTGTGTTTACATCCAGATGAATCAAGTTTTTTTTCCTTTTGAGTGTTCAGCATCAATTCTATGTTCTTCAAGAAGTACCTAGTAATTATACAGTTCATTTACAGCACAGTCAGCTCAACTAGGCAGCAAAGCATGAACATGTTGGGCTGCCCAGCACCCAGGTTTTAGCAAAAGAGCTCAATAGAAGATTTGGGGGACATAAAAAGAAAAAATAGACCCCCAAAAAAAATTGAGCAAAGCATGAAGAATTAGGTCAACGCCTCAGTGAAACAGATGCCCTTAACTTAATGGGGTTAGTCTGTTCTCCTTATTACCAGCCCTGCCGATTTGTTTACCAGTAAATACTGGATTTTAGATTGTTTGTAAAGCAAAAGTTACATAGTTACATAGTACGGTTTAAAAAAGACACGTGTCCATCAAGTTCAACCAAGGGTGGGGAAAATGTGGGTGAAGGGAGAGAGACAAGGACATTAAGCCCAGCCTCCCCATTGGTTAATGGTCTGAAAACCACAAGGCGAGAACCAGTCTGCTCCAGGGGAGACCATATCTCTGACCCCAGAGCCTCCACCAGCCAGGATCCAGAGTTTTGCATAGCTACATACGCACTCATAGTCTTTAGGTCCAGGTAGGTATCTAAGCCTTTCTTGAAACTCTCTACAGTTCCTGCCGTCACCAGCTCCTCAGGCAGGCTATTCCACCGATTCACAGTTCTTACAGTGAAGAACGCTCTTCTCCTCTGGAGATTGAATCCTTTTTTCTCTAGTCGAAGAGAATGTCCCCTTGTCTTTTGAGAGGGCATTACATGAAATAATTTTCCCCATACTTTTTGTAGGGACCATTTATATATGTATATAAATTAATCGTGTCCCCCCAAAGCCGTCTTTTCTCAATACTAAATAAGTTCAATTCTACTAACCTCTCCTCATAACTAAGATGTTACATTCCCCTTATAAGTTTGGTTGCTCGTCTTTGTACTCTCTCTAGCTCCACTACATCTCCTCTATAAACTGAGGCCCAGAACTGAACAGCATATTCCAAGTGAGGTTGCACCAATGCTTTCAAGTTCAAGCAGATTGCATTTAAAAATAGGTAACATCATGTAGCGAATTGTTTTTAATTTGTTCAATTGTATTGTATAAAGCCCCTCTAGTTTGAGGGTACAATTAATTGTCACAGGGGTTTACTAGGTTTTGGAGATAGGCAAGTACTGTATATGTTCTCTTGTTACTTAAAAATAAAATAATAATAAGAATGTCCTATCAAACAAAAAAACAAGAATACTACTCCCGACAGTCATCCAGTGATTCAGTGCAGATGCTTTAGTGGTCCCTCCAGTCTTTCATTACAAGTGGCAACCAAGAGGGAGCCTCAGCAGTCATGTTCCATAACATTGGCATTATGGATCCCATCATTTAGTACGGCATGTAACTGCTGAGACCATTGTCTGGCTGCAGTAGTCATATGCTGGCTGTCTGCATACAAACACTGTTAACACTGCTGAAGTATTTGTGCTGTATTGGTAGCGAATTGAAGAGATTATTTCTTTTTTTGGGGGGTCTTATTCTTGGTTTACATCATTTGCTGCTGTTGCTATTTTTTAATAATCTGTGAAACCAGATTACCCACACATACAACATATTTAATTTTTTTCAAGACCTGGAAAAAACCTTAACAAAGTTGGATTTGCTGTCATTCTCTATGATCTTCTTACATGTTTATTGGTAAAGAAATAAGACATTGCATTCATGAAGATTGGGTAAATGTAAAACATACAACCAATCAGGTACATGGCCAACCGGGTAGCAAGCACGGATTACAAAGTATTACAGAAACAAAGGAAACAGTTGGTCCACCCAAGGGATTCTCTATTATCTTATTAGCAAATGCAAGCCTTAGAAGAGTGGCCAATCAAAATGCATAGTGAAATACTATAGGCTACCTTTTGTGGCAGGGGACCCAAAACTATTGTAGCACAGAGTTATAACTATGATTATCAGGGCCCCATAACAAGATTAGATGGGTTTCTACCACCAAATGACAAGACATTTAATCAGCATCTGTTAGGTGGGGTTCACACAGCTTATTCAAGCCGTAATTGCGGGACGGATTTCGCCCGAAATTACGGATTGAGTTCGGGGCGGGGGCGGCAACTCGCCGGCCCCATAGACATGCATTATCCACGGCGGGTATCCTGCCGGGATAATGTGCATGTCACTTTCTCTCCTCCCAGCGTATTCGCCGAGCGGGGAGGAGACAAGGAATCCATAGTTCTCTATGAGAATTGTGGATTACCGTAATGGCTGGCACGGATTCCAGCCGTATTGCAGCGCAGTACGTCGCGCAGTACGGCTGGAATCCGTGCCCAAAATAAGCCGTGTGAACGGCCCCTTAGAGAACCCACAAAGTTGTGCTAGACAGCAAAAAGACATCAATTTGTTATTCCCTACAAAAAGTTAAAATGTTTTTCCATCTTTGTGGGCCCCAGAGCAGCTGCTAGGAAAGCTACAGCTATAGTTCCACTCCCCAGTGAGATAAGCTACCTCCAAAGGAGTTTCTCCTCTGAAATGCAATTCACATGCATGCTGGACAGAGTGTGCATGTCTGTGTAATGATTGACAGACAAAGAATCTGGCCAGCAGCTAGAGTATTGATAGCTTAAGGCTATGTTCACACGGTTATTTTGGGACAGATTGCAGTCCATAATTCGTGCCGTACTGCGTGAATTACGGCTGAAATCCGTCCCAGTCATTACGGTAATCCACAGTTCTCTATGAGAACTGTGGATTTCATCTCCTCTCCACGCTCGTGAAATACAGCGAGCGGGCAGAAAGTGACATGTCAATTATCACGGCGGGATACGAGCAGTGGATAATGAATGTCTATAGGGCCGTCGAGCTGCCGCCCCCGCCGTAATTGCGGGCAAAAAACGTCCCGCAATTACGGCATGAATAAGCCATGTAAACATAGCCTTAAGGTGTTGTCTCATCAGCTGTTTCACAGAGCCACATACAGCTTCATGCTCATGCTTCCTGGTTAGGCTGTGAGTGGTTCTATAGCAGTGAGTGACATACTGACCCTACTGTTCTTATCCGATTCTGTTAGAGGGACATTCGTGTTGGACGTTTATAATCAGCAGTACCTTTTGGCTACATGCTTAAACTAATCAATGAAACAGGAACACTTCTTTGAATGCTGTGGAAATAAGGGTATGTTCACATGGCATCTTGGAGCATTATTTCTTGGAGAACATTCGAAAGACGGACCCGACAGACGCGATGCAAACACGCATCGTTGATCACTCATGGGAACACTGATGCGTGTTTCACATTGCCAGCAGTGTTAAACACACTACTAATTGGTAGATGCGTGTCTGGATCCATTCAGACGGACCAAGACACGCATCAAAAAAGCGTATGTTCACACGGACACATACCCTAAGAGAAATATAGGAAAGCTGCATAGCGCTGCAATGTTTTACAACAGGCAAACATTTTAGGTCATATAAGGTTGTAGGTGGAGTCTAAGGGTATGTTCACACGGCGTAATTGAGGCACGCATTTCGCCGTGTAATTGTGCTTTAATACGGCCGAAATGTGCACTGCATTTACGGTAATTCAAAGCTCTCATAGAGAATTATGAATTGCGCCTCGTCTCCCCCAGCATACAATACGATTGTATTGTACGCTGGAGGAGAGAAGGGACATGTCACTTCTTTGCAGTGCTTACATGCCGCTGACAATGCAAGTGAATGGTGCTGGACTGCTGGACAGTGTGTACTTCTAAAACACACAGCATATTACAGCGCGCATAGGACGCGCTCCACTATGCCGTGTGAAATACCCTAACGCACCAAATATGTACTTTCAGGCTCCTGTAGTTCTGTGACAATAAATTAGGATATCTGTCAAAGCATGTCCTATGCTATCCAGCATTGTAAATATCCAGTAGTGCAAGGGCAGGAATACAGTGAAGTAATAGCCTGTTTTTCCAAAAATAAGCCTTAGCTTGATTTTTAGGGATTTTTGG
Source organism: Phyllomedusa bahiana (assembly GCA_025379985.1). Lineage (NCBI taxonomy): Eukaryota > Metazoa > Chordata > Amphibia > Anura > Hylidae > Phyllomedusa > Phyllomedusa bahiana. Next base: position 29,131 of record JAODAL010009928.1, read on the forward strand.
AGTAGGCTTTAAATATAAGCCCTACTCCAAAAATAAGCTCTAATTAGTCAGCGTTAGGTTATGTAATGTTACTAACATCACAAAGGCATAACCTAACGTTGGAGGCACTGGAATAGCCATAATGTAGCTTCCAAATCGTCCTGCCCTTTCCTCCCACCATGGCAGGGTAAAATCTCACCCACGTCTGTGTCCCGACTCCTGCCTCCTGAGTGTCGTCACCTGGTGCCCACCTCCTGGCCGCTACTGTGCTATGATGTGGGCTTGGCTGCCGATCCAGGGTCCCACCTCCAGCCTCTCAAGTGCCTCCTGCCGGCCCTGCTCGCTTCCACAGAAGCTGCTACGTGAGACGTAACAACCACCGTTCCCGAGTCCTGCTCCAGACTCCCGCCACCTGTCCCCTCCAAGCCGCATTGAGAAAAAGACACAAAGTGTTTGAGAGGGCCAGTAAGTTTTACTATAAGATATACTGATATAGCACCAGCAATTATCAATGTAAGTAAGCCCTCCCCTCAAAATAAGCCCTAGCCCTTTTTTTTGGGAAATGAAAATAATATAAGACCCTGTCTTATTTTTGGAAAAACACGGTAGTTAGTTACTGAATAGTTCTCAATACAAATTAGAATTCTCAATAAGCATTGTAAGCACCCGAACAGAAAAAAAATAATACAAAAATACACATTAAAAAAATTCTCTATAAAATTTAAAAATGTATTAATTTTCCTCCCTCCCCCCCCAAAAAAAAGTACAAGCAATTATAATGAATGCTGAGTTAGCAATATAAGCACCCAATAATACACAGATTAGTTTATACAATGTCTTAGTAACAGCTACTATTACATTAAAACCTAACAAGCGTTTACATAAGCATAGATCACTAATGCTGGATAATACAAAGTCTTGACACTCAGATAAAACATTACTTTTAGTACAGGGCTGCGGAGTGAGCAATACACCTGAACTGTTACTGTAAATCAAGATTCTGATAAGAGAAGCCATAACATTACTGAAGTGCCGCAGTTTAATACCTTTTAAAAGATTAAGGAAAAGTGCTATTACTCTAAAAAGTAGAACCTTAGCTTTTTCATGAAAACCTCAGTGTTGTGCATTATATTACAACAGGACACTCTATATTTGAGCATAAAGGCTGCAAAGTTTTATGCATCTTAATAAATGATGCATAGGTGGATGCACACATCTACTAAGTTATTTCTAATTGCAATAAACATGGTATATGATAAAATGCAGTGTGTGGTAAAGAAAACACAAGAGTTAACTGGTACAATAGTAATGCTATCATATTAAAATTGATGGGACAGTAATGTGACCAATAGCTGCAGTATTATTAGTTTCACCAATACTAAATACTGCCTGCCCAGCCCCTGAAAATTGTACGTGCAAATAAATGAGCCAGGAGAAGAGTTGTTACTATAGTCTATTTGTACAGTATAGCATATATATGGTATGTATATTCTGCTTTCCAGATACTTTTTACATAGACACTTCTACTCTTTGAGTAGTGTAAGGACAGCAGTTTTCTGCGTATAAATATACTGAACTTCTGCTTGTCCAGCTTTATCATTTGGCACTTGAGTTTAGCAAAGAACTGGAGCACAATGTGCAATATTAAAAGATAATGAACTAGGAGACATTTGCAATAATAATTAGTAAATTAATTTGAAAAAAAAAGTGAAATATACATATATTGCGTTGAAGGGGTTGTGCCACTAAAGACATCTGTCACCTATTCAAAGGATAGGTGGTAAATATCGGATTGCTGGGGATCCCACTGTTGGGACCCTCAATGAACTCTTAAAGAGGTTTTGCCAGGACGTGCCTTATCTGCTAAGAAGCAAATGTAAACAAAGCACGCTGAGCTGAGAGAGAGAGACACACAGCCAGAGAACAGAGCAGTGCATGAGGGATCGTGTGAAATGTTCACTCAAATAATCAAATTACAACTGGTGAATTCTGTAAACAAAAGACAACACCTTTTCTCCACAGCCTCTTGAAAGCTTCTTCATGTTCTCTGTCATCAGATAAAGCAGGGATCTACTCAAATAATCACACTACAGCTAGTGGATTCTGTATACAAAAGACAACAATATTTCTACCCGGTGGCCTTGAAATCTTCTCAGCTCCCTTTCATCAGATAAGAAGTGTTCTCTGGACAAGCCCGGCCAGCAGCTCTTGTCAGGTCGTATCTAATAGAAGCTTTTAAGTAACTAAGGACAGGTAAGGCAGCCTGTAGCTCTCTCAGGCTGCAATTTTTGTAATCACATATATTTAGAAAAGTGATTAAATACCTATTTTGGAGGATCCCACATCAACATTACATCGTGGCAAAACCCCGTTAAAGAGGGGTTCTGAGTCTCCCGTCATTCCACGCTGTGTTCGCGCAACAAAGAAATTGCTGAACGAAGTAGTGGTCGAACATGCACTCTACTCAAAATCTATGGGACTCGCAGAACTCAGCTATCTGCGTCAGTCTTTAGACTTTGAATGTGCAGCAGGGTGCAAGTTTGACCACTACTCTGTTAAAAGATTTCCTTGTGCACATATACAGTGACAAAGGACAGGGGACATAACCCTGTGTTAGAGGATGGAGGGGGTATAAAACAGCATCATAGGCAGCAATAATTTAAGGTATAAATAATACTGTCATTTATCAGGGAACCCACATAGTAGTGCTAGAGAGAAGAACCTAGAGGTTGGGACAAAAGATAAGCCTAATTTTAAGATATTCATTTCACTCTCTGTTAGGTTATGAGACGATAAGTTAACGATTAAATTAGAGTCACTTGTCTCTCACTCTCCTCTTCCTTTGGCCTCTCCCAGTGGACCTCTGGAGCCACTCATAAAGATGGACACACACTGGACCTAGTCTTCACCCGCCTCTGCCCCATATCTGACTTCTCTAACTCTCCACACCCTATATCTGACCACAACCTGCTTACCATCTCCACCATCTCCACCCCACCTGCTCCTCCTGTCTCACATCTAGAAACACCCACGCAGGAACCTACAAAACCTTAACCCTGACACTCTCTCTGACTCTCTGCACCTCTCTCTTACCATATCCTCATTTGATGACCCTGACACAGCCACTGCTTTCTACAACCACACAATCTCCTCCACACTCGATTTGGTCGCCCTCCTCCCCACACAACAGAACCCGCAAAAATCAACAGACAACCATGGCACACAGACTCCACTAATCAGCTTTGGCGAGTTTCCAGAATTGCTGAACGCCGCTGGAAGAAAACCCGCTCCACCATTGACTTCACCTCATACAAACAATCGCTACACACATTTAAGTCTGCACTCACCTCAGCCAAACAGGACTACTTCACCAATCTCATATCCTCTCTGTCTCAAAACCCCAGACAACTTTTTAACACCTTCAACTCTCTCCTCCGTCCACCAGCACCTCCTCCCCCATTCCTCCTTTCAGCAGACGACTTTGCCACCCACTTTCTAAACAAGACCAACCTCATCAGAGAAAGCTTCACCTCATTGCCCCCTTTTCGCCCACTTCCATGCCTGCACAGTCCCCACCATCACCCCTTCTACCTTCACCCCGCACTTCTCCCTAACTTGCTTCTCCAGTGTCACTCATGACAAGCTCTCCTCTCTACTCTCCAAATCCAACCTCACTACCTGTAACCTTGATCCATTGCCATCTCACCTCATCCCTGACCTTAGTGCTGTCATCAGCCCAGCCCTTGCCCATCTCTTCAACCTATCACTAACCTCTGGCATCTTTCCTTTCTCCTTTAAACATGCGACCATCACACCCATCCTTAAGAAACCAACTCTTGACCCCTCTTGTCTGTCCAACTATCGCCCCATCTCACTGCTTCCATTTGCTTCTAAACTCCTCGAGCAGCACGTCCATTTTCAACTGTCCACCCATCTGTCCTCCAACCTTTTTCTTGACCCATTGCAATCTGGTTTCCGATCCCATCACTCTACTGAAACAGCCCTAACCAAGGTCACCAATGACCTATTAACCGCTAAAGCCTCACGTCACTACTCGATCCTTCTCCTCTTAGACCTGTCCTCTGCCTTTGACACTGTCGACTATTCCCTCCTGCTACAAATCCTCTCCTCCCTCGGCATCATGGACTCAGCCCTTTCCTGGATCTCCTCGTACCTCTCTGATCGGACGACTTCAGCGTTTCTCATTTCTCGCTCCACCTCTCCCCTCGACCTCTCTCTGTTGGTGTCCCCCCAAGGGTCAGTCTGGGCCCACTACTCTTCTCTCTTTACAACTCTTGGCCTGGGTCAGCTCATAGCATCACACGGCTTTCAATACCACCTGTATGCTGATGACACCCAACTTTACATCTCCGGTCCTGACATCAACTCTTTACTGTCCAAGATCCCAGATTGTCTGTCCTCCATATCCTCTTTCTTCTCCTCCCGTCTCCTAAAACTTAATGTAGAGAAAACGGAATTCATTATCTTTCCACCCTCCCACTCCATCCCTCCACCTGATCTCTCTATTACAGTCAACGGCTCCATACTCTCACCAGTCCCACAAGTCCGCTGCCTCGGGATAACCCTTGACTCCGCTTTGTCCTTCAAACCACACATCCAAGCCCTCACCTCCGCCTGCCGCCTCCACCTGAAAAATATTTCACGAATCCGCTCATTCCTCAACCCTGACACTACAAAAATGCTGGTCCATGCCCTTGTCATCTCCCGCCTAGACTACTGTAACATCCTTCTCTGTGGCCTCCCATCTAGCACTCTTGCTCCCCTTCAATCCATCATCAACTCTGCCGCCCGTCTTATCCACCTCTCTCCTCGCTACTCCCCTGCCTCTCCCCTCTGCCAATCCCTTCACTGGCTTCCCATTGCCCAGCGAATTCACTTCAAGTTGCTAACCATGACCTACAAGGCTCTCCATAACCTCTCCCCTCCGTACATCTCTGCCCTAATCTCCAGATACTCCCCCTCACGCAATCTCCGCTCCTCACAGGACCTTCTTCTCTGCTCTCCCCTTATCAGCTCTTCACACAACCGTCTCCAAGATTTCTCCCGTGCTTCCCCCACACTCTGGAACTCACTGCCCAACACACTAGAATCTCCTCCACTTTCACCAGCTTCAAAAGCACCCTGAAAACCCATCTCTTCAGGATACCTATAAACTATAGTACCCCTTCTGTCACCACACCCTCCAAAAAACATGTCTGCCCTCAACTTCTGTCTCTTTCCCCCATCCTTGTAGATTGTAAGCTTCGCGGGCCAGGGTTCTCTCTCCATCTGTGCCAGTTGATTGTCACATACTGTCAGCATTGAACTTGTTTGACTTATGTTATGTTTGTAACCCTCTTGAATGTACAGCGCCCTGGAATTAATGGCGCTCTAAAAATAAATAAATAATAATAATAATAATAATAACAACTTGTCACCGGGGCTGTTGTCTGGTGGGTGTCTGCTCTCTTAAATGGTCAGGGTCTCGTCCCTCCAAAAAAGGCTTGAAGGCCCCTCTTTGGCGTTGACTCCTCCCCCTCCCTCTACCTCTGCTTCTTTGTGTACTGTGACTATTCCTCCCAATGGATTTACGATCAGAGTCAGAGATTTCAGTCTCAGTAGAGGAATGTGAGATTTTTATTTCTTTTTGACTATCCTTATTATCCAAGAAAACGTAAGCTTTGTTTTCACGAAAGTCTGTCAAATCTCTGACAAACTGTTTGTGTTTTCTATCCTTAATATGATATTGATATCTATCAAGGGAGTTTTGTAATTGTTTCTCCTTGGATAAGTAGTCTGCGTTTTGTTCAAACTGTCGTGCTACATCAAGGTGTTCCTTCACCTTTTTATCCAGAATCTCTAATGAAAGTTTCTCGTCTTCCAAAAGAAGTTCCATAAATTTAATGGAAGAATTGGTAGCTTCCTGTTCCCATTTCTTAATGAAACCAGGGCTTCTCAATTTGATCCCAGGGGTGAGGGAAATGCGTAAGCCACGAGGGACTATTTGATTTTTAATATAATTGTCTAAACTTTGGACTTCCCACCAAGTAGATATTTGTTCATGGTAAACTTTGTGTAATTCCTTAAAGGCAATATTAAGTGAAGGTATATATTTCTTTTGTGTGAACTCCCTATCTGAAAAGATCTCCTTAGCCTCACTTAGCCACTGTGCAGTATCAAGACCTGTATTCATAAATCCAGCCATAACACAATTACTTACTAAATCAAGAAAAAATACCTACAAAACGGTTCAATTTGAGATAGGTACAAGTTCCAAAACGCGTGTATAGAGCAAAAACTAAATATATGGAAAGTGCACTAATAAAATTTAACCTTTATTAATTAATATTAAAAATAAATATTCAAGTGAAAAAAGTCACAGTTTAATGTAGAAAATGATCACAACAGCTCTGGACATATGGTGGTAGGAAAATTATATGTAGTAAAGACAAAATGTAGGAGGGAAAGGTAAAGTACCACCTAAGGTAAAACGGACCATAAAGTAGATCCCTACTAAAGATCCTACCTAGAAAAATGCAGGACTATACGTCCTGATAAGGACGATCCCGCCAGGAACCTATCCCTACCACTAAGTCCTAATAACTACCTTACCACAGGAATGTCACAGACAGAACGTACTCTATATATTTCAAAAAATAGAATAACCTATCACCTTAAAATATGTATAATGTCGCACCATATACCGCAATATATAACAAGATTGCAACAAAAATATTGCAGCATTCAAAATGGTGCACAAATCATAGGTACCGCCGATGTAATGCACTTACGGTACCGTGAATATCCCAACATGTTTCGGCACCCACAAAGGCCACATCAGGGGACAGGTAAGTGGGCTAAAAGGTGAATAGAAAACATACAAAAAAATTCCCTATGAGAAAACAGCTTTGAAAAGTGTTGCTAAAACATAAACAATAACAATAACATCACACCTTAGAGCTTACCTATGGGTATTGTGAAAAACAATTAGAAAGGAGCATATGGCTCCAAACGCCTGGTGGCAGCTATGGTGTGCCGCACACCACTCACAAACTGTGACTGCTTTAAATAGGTAGAGGACCTGTGTTACGGCCCAATCACCGCTCTCCACGTCAGAGATATGGAGATAACAATGCCGCGTTCGGAGACCGGAAAACCGGAAGTGACATACCGGCATCCAAGACCAGGCTTGAGATCAAACCCCTCGTCAGAGGTATAAAAAAAAGATATTGCCGCACTCAAACACTGGAGAACCGGAAGTGACGTATCGGCATACGGAACGAGGCTTGTAACGCATCTCGCTCATTGGACCTTTACACAGGTCCTCTACCTATTTAAAGCAGTCACAGTTTGTGAGTGGTGTGCGGCACACCATAGCTGCCACCAGGCGTTTGGAGCCATATGCTCCGTTCTAATTGTTTTTCACAATACCCATAGGTAAGCTCTAAGGTGTGATGTTATTGTTAATGTTTTAGCAACACTTTTCAAAGCTGTTTTCTCATAGGGAATTTTTTTGTATGTTTTCTATTCACCTTTTAGCCCACTTACCTGTCCCCTATTGTGGCCTTTGTGGGTGCCGAAACATGTTGGGATATTCACGGTACCGTAAGTGCATTACATCGGCGGTACCTATGATTTTTGCACCATTTTGAATGCTGCAATATTTTTGTTGCAATCTTGTTATATATTGCGGTATATGGTGCAACATTATACATATTTTAAGGTGATAGGTTATTCTATTTTTTTAAATATATAGAGTACGTTCTGTCTGTGACATTCCTGTGGTAAGGTAGTTATTAGGACTTAGTGGTAGGGATAGGTTCCTGGCGGGATCGTCCTTATCAGGACGTATAGTCCTGCATTTTTCTAGGTAGGATCTTTAGTAGGGATCTACTTTATGGTCCGTTTTACCTTAGGTGGTACTTTACCTTTCCCTCCTACATTTTGTCTTTACTACATATAATTTTCCTACCACCATATGTCCAGAGCTGTTGTGATCATTTTCTACATTAAACTGTGACTTTTCCACTTAAATATTTATTTTTAATATTATTTAATAAAGGTTAAATTTTATTAGTGCACTTTCCATATATTTAGTTTTTGCTCTATACACGCGTTTTGGAACTTGTACCTATCTCAAATTGAACCGTTTTGTAGGTATTTTTTTCGACTTAGTAACTAATTGTGTTATGGCTGGATTTATGAATACAGGTTTTGATACTGCACAGTGGCTAAGTGAGGCTAAGGAGATCTTTTCAGATAGGGAGTTCATACAAAAGAAAAATATACCTTCACTTAATATTGCCAATAAGCAATTACACAAAGTTTAATGTGAACAAATATCTACTTGGTGTGAAGTCCACAGTTGAGATAATTATATTACGCATTTCCCTCACCCCTGGGATCAAATTGAGAAGCCCTGGTTTCATTAAGAAAATGGGAACAGGAAGCTACCAATTCTTCCATTAAATTTATGGAACTTCTTTTGGAAGACGAGACACTTTCATTAGAGATTCTGGATAAAAAGGTGAAGGAACACCTTGATGTAGCACGACAGTTTGAACAAAAGGCGGACTACTTATCCAAGGAGAAACAATTACAAAACTCCCTTGATAGATATCAATATCACATTAAGGATAGAAAACACAAACAGTTTGTCAGAGATTTGACAGACTTTCGTGAAAATAAAGCTTACGTTTTCTTGGATAATAAGGATAGTCAAAAAGAAACAAAAATCTCACATTCCTCTACTGAGACTGAAATCTCTGACTCTGATCGTGAATCCACTGGGAGGAATAGTCGCAGTACACAAAGAAGTAGAGGTAGAGGGAGGGGGAGGAGTCAACGCCAAAGAGGGGCCTTTAAGCCTTTTTTGGAGGGACGGGACCCTTACCATTTAAGAGAACGGACACCCACCAGACAACAGCCCTGGTGACAAGTGACTCTAATTTAATCGTTAACTTATCGTCTCATAACCTAACAGAGAGTGAAATGAATATCTTAAAATTAGGCTTATCTTTTGTCCCAACTTCTAAGTTTAATACATTCAGATGGATTAAGGACGTCCATCTGTTTGGACGGAAAATCAAGTGGCATAAATATCATTGCTTAAGAGATAGAAGAGAATGTCTAGAATTGGGCATAAATGAAGATATGCTAGAGGATGTAAGACTCCTATATGGAATATCAGAAGACGATGTCAATACAGGTAGAGGACCTTTTACTCAATTTAAACCTAAGAGTAATAAAATTCCACCACAGGGAGACATTTCATCAATTGACATCTTTGTCTCGCAGGTTGTTAAAGATCTTGAAAAATTGAAGAAAAAATCTTTCTTTAAAAATTATAATCAGGATGAAAATAAAGCTATTCGTCAATTAGAGCAAGATCATAACCTGATAGTGAAACCTGCAGACAAGGGTGGCAACATTGTACTCCTAGATCACCCTAAATATTTAGAGATGTGTAATTCCTTACTCAGTGACACCTCATGCTATGAGATACTATCTATGGACCCCACTGAGAGCTACAGGAAAGAATTGTTGAGAATTCTAACGGATACCAAAACCAAGAAACTTATATCAGCTGTTGAGTTCCAATTTTTATTTCCTAAATTTCCAAGAACTCCAACTTTTTACAGTCTGCCCAAGATTCATAAAGGGATTCATCCCTTACAGGGCAGACCGATAGTATCTGGTATTGACTCCCTCACCCAAAATTGCGGTAAATACATTGATCGAATTCTTGCCCCCTTTGTTCAATCATTATCATCTTATACTCGGGACACAACTGACCTTTTGTGTAAACTGGATGGGATACAGGTGGCACCCGAATGCTGGTTAGCCAGCATCGACGTTGAAGCACTCTATACTAGTATACCCCACACTTTAGGTGTTGAAGCAGTGGAATTTTTTCTGTCGACGAGAGGTGTTCAGTTTGGTCCACACAATGATTTCGTTCTACAATTATTGAATTTCACTCTTACCAAGAATTACTTCTTGTTTAACGGGAGGTTCTTCCACCAGCTGAGGGGAACTGCCATGGGCAGTTCCTGTGCTCCATCTTATGCAAATCTGTACCTCGGTTGGTGGGAGGGCCTCCACGTTTTTAATGACAAGCTTACACACTGGACAGACTCTATCGTCCTATGGACACGTTACATAGACGATATTCTAATTGTATGGAGTGGAGTTAAAGCTGAATTTCTCAAATTTATTGACCACCTTAACTGTAATTCTTTGGGACTAAGATTCACTTTTGAAATCCACCCAGATACTTTAAATTTCCTGGATGTTAAAATCATAAAAGATTCGAATGGTAATATTTTTACACTTTATCGTAAACCGACAGCTTCAAACTCTCTACTGCATTGGAGAAGTAGTCATCCTGTATCCCAGAAAAAAGGTATACCAAGGGGTCAGTTTCTCCGATTACGGAGAAATTGCTCTAGTGTTTCCGAATACAAAACGCAAGCCCTTGATCTTAAAAGACGGTTCAGGGAGAAGGGTTATCCGGAAGATGTCATTCTAAAGGGCTTCCACCATGCATTACACTCGGAGAGATCAGGGTTATTGGTTCCAAAAATTAAAGAAACGGATCCTAGTAAAGAACCAGCGAGAATCATTGGTACATTTGATGAGGGAGCCAGGGAGGTCAGAAAGATCCTGACAAAACATTGGGACATTCTATTGCTTGATCCCGATATACGAGACAAGGTAGGGCCTCGTCCGTTGGTCACTTATAGAAAGGGACCTAGTCTGTATAATAAATTAGTGAGGAGTCACTACAAACCATTACCCACTTCTAAGACCTGGCTAGAAAGACAACCTGTAGGTTGCTTTAAATGTAGTGGATGCATTGGATGCCCTTTTCTGGAAGTTGGTAAAAACTTCCTGAATCATAAAACTGGCCGTCAATTTTCCATCCGACATTTTATCAACTGTCGTTCCAAGGGGATAATTTACCGTATCAAATGTCAATGTGGGAAAGAATATATTGGCAAGACTACGCGCGAGTTCCGTCGCCGTATTGGGGAACATCTGGGGGATATCCGCAACAGCAGAGACACAAATGTAGCGAGACACGTACGGTCTCAACACAGTGGAGATCCCAGATGCCTAAAATTCATGGGCATAGATATGATTTTGCCAGATGTTCGTAAAGGAAATGCTGATAAGTCATTACTCTGCAAAGAGTCCTTCTGGATTTACACCTTGGACACGATGTCCCCAGAGGGCCTCAATGACCAGCTTAACTTTGGCTGTTTTTTGTGAATGTAACATATAGGTTTCTGCCCCCTAGCTTTGTGTAGTGTCATTCTTTATCTGTTGTTGTATCTTTTGTTTTCATGAAGACATGTGATTAAATTACCATATACTATTGTTTGAAATCATTCACAATAGTTAATTCTACCATATGGGACTGCCAATATGCCCATCTATCTCTGTTGATAGCGTTAAACATAGCTGGCAAGAGATATCTAATATACTATACTCGCTCATATACCTTCTGAATGAGCGAGATGCGTTACAAGCCTCGTTCCGTATGCCGATACGTCACTTCCGGTTCTCCAGTGTTTGAGTGCGGCAATATCTTTTTTTTTATATCTCTGACGAGGGGTTTGATCTCAAGCCTCGTCTTGGATGCCGATACGTCACTTCCGGTTCTCCGGTCTCCGAACGAGACATTGTTATCTCCATATCTCTGACGTGGAGAGCGGTGATTGGGCCTTTACACAGGTCCTCTACCTATATAAAGCAGTCACAGGCACACCATAGCTGCCACCAGGCGTTTGGAGCCATATGCTCCTTTCTAAGACCGTGTTCACACGGCTTATTCCCGACGGATTTGTGAGCCGTATTGAGCTCACAAATCCGCCGTGAATAAGGGGCGGGACGGGGGCGGGGCCGGAGCGCGGCGGGGGCGCCGCTCCCGACCTCATAGACAATGCATTGTTTACGGCGCGGACGCGCCGTAAACAATGTGCATGTCACTTTCTCCCCCCGCGGCGGATTCGCCGAGTGGGGAGGAGCGACGGAATCCACTGTTCTCTATGAGAGCAGTGGATTACTGTAATGACAGGGACGGATTGGCGCCGTACTGAAGCGCAAATCCGGCGCGGAGTACGGCGCCAATCCGTGCCCAAATAAGCCGTGTGAACGAGGCCTAATTGTTTTTCACAATACCCATAGGTAAGCTCTAAGGTGTGATGTTATTGTTATTGTTTATGTTTTAGCAACACTTTTCAAAGCTGTTTTCTCATAGGGAATTTGTTTGTATGTTTTCTATTCACCTTTTAGCCCACTTACCTGTCCCCTGATGTGGCCTTTGTGGGTGCCGAAACATGTTGGGATATTCACGGTACCGTAAGTGCATTACATCGGCGGTACCTATGATTTGTGCACCATTTTGAATGCTGCAATATTTTTGTTGCAATCTTGTTATATATTGCGGTATATGGTGCGACATTATACATATTTTAAGGTGATAGGTTTATTCTATTTTTTGAAATATATAGAGTACGTTCTGTCTGTGACATTCCTGTGGTAAGGTAGTTATAGGACTTACGTGGTAGGATAGGATCCTGGCGGGATCGTCCTTATCAGGACGTATAGTCCTGCATTTTTCTAGGTAGGATCTTTAGTAGGGATCTACTTTATGGTCCGTTTTACCTTAGGTGGTACTTTACCTTTCCCTCCTACATTTTGTCTTTACTACATATAATTTTCCTACCACCATATGTCCAGAGCTGTTGTGATCATTAAATATTAAATATTTATTTTTAATATTATTTAATAAAGGTTAAATTTTATTAGTGCACTTTCCATATATTTAGTTTTTGCTCTATACACGCGTTTTGGAACTTGTACCTATCTCAAATTGAACCGTTTTGTAGGTATTTTTTCAAACAACAAAAAAGAACAAATGTTTTCTCGCTTGTATTATTGGGGACACAGAAGATAATGGATATGGGCTCCTACCACTAGGAGGTGACACTAAGAATAAAAAGTGAAAGCTCCTCCCAGCATCCTATATCCCCGCTGCAGACACTGAGCTGATAAGTTTTGGCTTCGTGTATGTAGGAGGCAGACATTACCTACTGTGTGTGTAGGTCTGCTGCATTTTTTATTTTAGTTCTATTTCTTTTCTTGCATCTGGTGACGCAGGTCTTTCTCTTCACCAGTCAGGGGGTTGTTATCAGAGTCACCGCTTTAAACATAATCCCCCCTGAGGGCACAAGGAACAAGTCAGACTCTGGCTTGCGCTTCATTCCTGCTGCTCACCCATGCCGCTTTCCTCCAAAGGGAGTTTTTCTGGTATACGCACTTGCAAGTGCAAGGTACCTAAGGGGTGAACCTGGTTATGTGGTTCTTGGACAGCATTCTCCCCTTTCCAAATCCTGGGGCGTCTCCCATCAGTCCCTTCACCTGGTGAATATACTCTACTCTTACTGTTATTCCTACTCAGATAGTGAGGCAACCTCCAGCATCGTTGTACCTTCCTTTGATTCCCCTCTAGGCATTATATTTTGCTCTCTTTTGTTGCTCTACATTCTCCTGTTGGGACAATATTTTCTTTGTTACCCTTTGATCTAGAGGATACTTATTCCTGGTTTGTCTCACATTCACACTGTGGTCACACCTCTTGTGAGTTTTCTCGTGCCTTACTGCTACTGGAATTAGCCAGAATTCTTCTGTGGGCTGGGAGCTAGGCCTCAGCTCTTAGCACTGTGGTCCTCCTCATAGAGGAAGTTTGGCATCCTTTACACCTTAAGCGGATCTCTCCTTTCATCACTTGAGTGTTTTTTTCCCATTCTTTATTATAGCTCTTTGGCCACTGTGTCATCAAGCCTCTGCTGTGCGGCTGTGTTAGGTAGCTACTTGTCTTCTCCGCTTGCCTTGTTTTGTTACACAGGGTATGCATTCGCATTCTGTTATGTTTGGCTTGTTTGCAGGGTTCTGCAGGCACATACGTTAGTTACCAATCATCCTAGGTCTTCTTGTTCCCTCTCCTGGAGACTATTTTAGGACATTCCACTGTTTTCTATGTACCTCAATGATACAAGCGAGAAAACATGTTTACTTTGTTACATGCATGTAAAAAACATTTCTTGCTCTGTTCATTGGAGGACACAGCTCCCATGGAAAGTTTATCCCTTTTGTGCTTAAGCATCTACTGGTCTTCCCTGCATGGGTTCCACTTTTCAATTTGCACCCATCTTCAGTGTTTTGTTATGACCGGTTCTCGGTTTTGAAAAACGGCTGAAAAACTTTTACACGGAACTTAATGGAAAATCCTCACTGCACGGATTTTCCGCCCAGCGGTTTTTCAGTCCACGGGCAGTCTGAAAAACATAGAACATGTTCATTCTTCCAACTGGTTTTCAGACGGAATATGAACAAGCCTATGTGAGGAGGGGGGGGCTTTTCTCCACTAATCGCGGAGAAAAGTCGTCCCCCGGCAGGTGTGTGCATGGCACGAAAACAGGACAAATACCTGTTGTATAAACCAACCGGTATTTGTCCTGTGCCATGTGAATGGCCCCTAATAATTTATGTACCGTTGTATATGTATACAGTACTTAAGTGGGACGTTTCGTCTGTGATTTTGACTCTCAAGTACTTTCAATTTAAGGATTAGGATTTAATATTTTTGTAGAAGGGATGGCGATTTTTCAGTAATTTCTTAATGGATGATGTAAGTGTGTGTATATATATATATATATTATATATATATATATTATATTATATATATATATATATATATTTTATTGTGAATGTATGTATATATATATATATATATATATAAAAGTTAGGAGGATATATATGTGTGTGTTATATATATATATATATATAATATATATATATATATATGTATATATATATATATATTTATATATATATATATATATATATATATGTATATATATACACATACACACACACACTCACACATATACACACACACATATATATCCTCCTTACTTAGTTTCTTTGGAACTAATTTTATTAGGTATTTTGAAATATGAAAATGCTTAAAAGGAGTGGCACGGAGCAAATGCCTAAAAGTTTTGCAGCGAGCATCAAGGAATTTATTGCATAGCCTTATGGAGCAAAGTTGCAATACAGGACACAGCATATACAAAGTAGTGGAGGTGTTTCTGGGACAAGAGCAGACGTTTTTGTTAGTCAAATGCAATCCCGAATCTTTTATGTTTGGAAATTTTGTAAAGTAGATAATAAAACCTGTTCCAGTGGCAAAAAAAAAAAAAAGGCGGCCAATAGTGTAATTACAATACAATAACCATACAGTCCAGTCAAACACTTTTATTATTTGACATTGCAAGGCTGCGCTCTTTCCCCCGGAGTCCCGGCAGACACAACGTTCATCCTAATTGGTTCCAGAGCACAACCCACCGACTACAATCTTTCCAAAGCAACAGTAATGTTAATTCCGCCACCACTGTAAATAGACTTTGCAAACAATACAAACATGGTAATAGGGGACGAGGTTGGTAATTAACGTATTTACAAGGAAGCATATTTGCATTTTTATTTTTTTACTTCCTTTAAGTCTTTTTTTTAAAGCAGCTCAGATTGCTCCTTGTGAAAAAAGAAGGAGCCTTGGTTAAGGATTAAAACAGTAATTATTCTCTTTAGGGGGTTATTTTATTCCGCCGTTAGGGATTTAGAATGAACAGATAAGCAGAATTATAAAAGGAGTCATGTAAAACATTAAACGTACAGTAAACACTTAGCCGTGTATTTACCATAAAGCCGGCTCACCTTCTTCATTAATAGAAATTATTATACTGGTGCTTTACACACAAGATAATTGTGGAAAGCTTTAGCATTTATAACTATCTCATTTTACTTTGCTCTGGACAAGTTATTAAAGAAAATAAACAATGCCAGCGAGCAGTATGCATGTGGTGAAAATAATGAAGTTTGCACAGCTAATATGGCCAAGCAAAATAAGCACAGTACAATTATATAAATCAACTACCAGGAATGCTGAGCATAAGGATTCAATGGACAAAGTATAGTTGGTAGCCCAAGGGATGCTGAAAAGATACAGATCACCGACGGAAGCACCTTGATGGATGTGTCAGTTGGGTTCACAAAAGTCCTAAATGATAAATCCCTAACTTCAAGCTTGTGTTATTGATACATTTCTGCCTCCATACCACAAAAATTTTACTTAGCTGATTAAGGGCATGTCCCCACAGCAAGGGTTTTCGGCCGGTTTTTCAGACCGCCTGAAAAACCGGCCGAAAATGAAATTGTGCTCTATGGAAAACCCCTGCAGCAGTCCCCACTGCATGGGTTTTCCACCTGGCGGTTTTTCCGCCCTGACGGAATATGAACACCTCAATTAGAGGGCTGTTCTCTGCTCACCGCAGAGAAAAGCCGACTCCCTCTCCCACCCGCGGCCGTGAGGACGGCCGCAAAACAGGACAAGTACCGGCCAGCAAACCGGCCGGTATTTGTCCTTTGCCGTGGGAACGCAGCTTAACTGTTTGTAAATCTACTCAAATCACTGGCCCACCTCAAGCCTAACAAACTGTAAAATCGCTCAGTTTTACCATTTCCAAAAAGCTGCCTTTCAAACTAGGCCCAAGGACTTCATTGACCATTCCAGTAGTCAGGCAGTGCGCTCATTTACACCAAAAGCTCAGCCCGATAATAAAGGGAACTGCTGACTCCTGCTGCTTATGGACTTTATGACCAACAGAAGAGAGACAATGGAAAACCGCATTTATATCTTTATTTTACATATATGTTTTAGGGTTAACTTGTGAAATGTTCTTGAGCTAGAGAGTGGTGAATACGTGGTAGATTAGATTTTCAATTAGCTTTGTAGGGAATTCATTTTGATAGAGGAGGTATCTCATTCAGAAACCCTCATCTTTTATCCAGAGCAGAGAATGGTTAAAAAGGATGTCTGTTCCTGCTGCATTTGGATTTATTATGTTTGGGAGATACTCTATCTAGGGTTCTCCTTATGTTCACTGTTTGAGTACCATGACTGAGGATCCCCTGAGGAAACCCTGAACATTATAAAGGGGGAAACAAGTTGGAACGCATGGGCTATGTTCCTCCTATCTTAGGAACGTACTAGGAGCAGCTAAGTATATATTTTTGTAGTAATATTTAACTGTGCATCTCCTCTATTTATTACCTATATCTCATTTAAGAATAGGGTTGTATAGGGTCAGCCTTCGCTGGATGGGGCCGTCCCTTTTGGGACGATTACTCCGTCTTTGAGGTAGGGATTACTATAGGGTTAATAAAAGGATTTACATTTATTATTGCCCTACTACCCTTAACCATTTATCCTTTGGAAATACTGGTTTTGATATCTGATTATGTTCATATCATTATGTATTGGTGACTCTTTGAGGGATGCATCGATTATTGTAGGTGTTATAGAGATACCGTGTTTTTGTGAGATTTAATTATTGTGAGAGTTTTTTAGCCAATAGTATTAAAAGTTATATTTTATGAATACGGCCTTTTTTGTTTAGATTCTGTGAGTTGTCTGTTCCTCTAGAAGACTGAGAACTGTGTAATACTTGTCTCATTACAAGGATTGCTTTCTATATTAAAGGGGTGTTATCGTTTGAGCTGCTCGTGCTGTTCAGCTCATTTTCTCAGATTGAGTTTGAAATCCAGGGGCGTGTCTCTCCTGTCAGCAGGCGTGTCTCTCCTCCCAGGTGGCGTGTCTGTCCTCACTGAAGAACTGTGACATCATCATTTTGTTTGAAGCAGGGGATGCAGAAGGTTGTCTGGATATAAAAGCTCTGTAGCCTCCTGCATGCTTATTATGTCTGCAGCCTTGAGGCTCCAAACTCCAGCAAGCACCTGTCATATGTCTTAGTTTACACACAACTGAAAGCCAGCAGCTGTTACTTCTAGTGGTGTTCATCCAAATTGTACTGACAACAGGCAGAGATCTTTACTCAACTACAAATGTCAGCTTCAAGTAACGATCTATGCTTGCTGTCAATGACATGTGAGTGAAAACAATGGGGGTAGAAGCAAATCAGCTTTGAGAGAAGGCCCTGCTCAGCTTGTAACTGACTTGTGCTGGTGGTGCAGAGGTAAAGCAGTGGTAGACTATTGTTTTTACAACGAAGGGGTTTGGAGTTCTAGTCCCTCACAGGGTATATTTTTTTTTAAATTCTACACATATGTAGAGAGACCTAAAATATATATGTTAATCTCTATAATGATATATATACACATACAGAGCTCCCCTATATCATGTCTCATCCCCCAGAATATATGCATTGTTTCACATATGTTGGAAGTGCTTGGTGTGACTGCGAGGATGGGACACTATATAGGGGAGCTATGTATGTGTATATGAATAAAATTATAGATGTCTACACATATATTTTCATATCTTTACATATGTGTACAATTTATAAAAGAAAAAAAAAAAACTACTGATGGGGTTTGAACTCCTAACCTCTGTCTTGCAGACCTGATCAGCTAAGCACTGGACTACACAAGCAGCTTATACAGACACAGTGTTGAATCCTTATGTTATACACTACAGGTGATGACGTCATAAGGAGGTGGGGCTTGCATTCGATCTGAGGAACAGAATGCCCTCTTTTCCAAGTATCAGCTTAAGGACTGGACCTGTGAGGAGGTGAAACAACCTCTTGGCAAAAGCCCCTTAAACAGCCAGTAATTGCCCAGAACATTGACCCTAAAGCTGGGAGATGTACATAGAGCCAGCAGACCTTGGTTTCACTATCGATTTTAACAGCTCAGAGGGGAGTAAACACAGTGTGTGTAGGCAGCCAATCACAGCGTAGGGGGCGTGGCCAGGGCGTTTCCTGTCTAGGGGCGTATCCCAACAGGCTGAATGAAATGTCAGCCAGCCAATCACAGTGCAGGGGGCGTGTCTAGGGTGCGAGAATCGACCAGGGGGCGTTCTGACCAGCAACAGCAGAAATAGAAGACAATTTAAAGAGAAGCTCATATCTGCTAAACCAAGTGACAGAGGTAATGCAACCCAATTACAAAAGTGCTTATTTTTACTGTCCCCATAATCTGAGACATGATCTTTGTAACGATAAAACCCCTTTAAAGATATTGCAAAAAAAGTCATTTTACAATATATATCCATTAACAGTGTCCTACCTATTTTTATATATCTCCTCTGGTATGGGCTGCATCAGCTCCTCAGATCGCTATAGCTAAAGACCTGTTTAATCTCTCATGATAGGCTGCCAGCACTGGTCGCTATAGCTACAGGTCTGGCTTCTACTGCAGCTTAGCAGAAGCCAGTAAACACGCTCCTGAATTCAAAACAGGACTGAGGTAAGATGAATCGATGTAGTGAGACAATGCCTTTAAAGGGGTTGATTCACCATTCTGTTTTACAGTCACAAGCAGCCTCAGACTCACACTGCCTGGTCAGGCTGTGGGTGGTTTTATAGAAGTGACTAGCATATTTAACTCCTCTATGACAAGCTGAGCATTACAGTGATATAAGTGCATCTGTAGTAAACAAACAAATCTGTAGAAAACAGAGCTCCAAGGAGTGAAAGCAACTGACTGCCATACTAAATGTGCCCCAATACGCCTCATTTATAAAAACTGTTTAACAGTTTGTTGCACATATCTACCAATCAGAGCGCAGCTTTTTATTCACCAGAGCAGCTTAGGAAATGAAAGCTGAGCTCTGATTGGCTGCTATGGGTAACAACGGCAATTTTCCTGTTAAATGAGTTTTCTCACCATGCTGTTTTACAGTGTCACATGCAGTTTCAGATTCATACTACCTGTTCAGGTTGTGGGTGGTTCTATAGCAGTGGTTAGCATATTATGCTCCTCTATAACTAGCTAAGCTAAGTGCAGGAGATTTAGTAGTAAACAAATAAGTAGTAAACAAACAAATTTGTATTAAACATAGCTCCAAGGAGTGAAAACAATTGCTTATCAAAGGTAAACAATCTAATCTTGTTAGAGATAAGGAATCTGCTCTGTCTGACCATGCTCTTTGCCTAATCAGGAAGGGAAATATGGACTGTAACCTAGAGACAAATGTGTGTACTCAGAGCAGATATAATCTTTCTTATCTACTGACCGGGACAATATTAAGAGAGCAATGTATTTAGTAAAAGTCTTCATTTATCTTTCCCTACATGTTGAAAGCTCATCATTGTAGTGAGTAAACACTTTTAATTTCTGCAATGAAAGTGCTATAGGGAAAATTAAAAGGGTGTTCTCATTATGCAGTTCACAGAGCCGTTCTTCAATGACAATTTCAGGGTTTGACTTCCTGTTCAGGCTGTGGGCATGTCTACAATAGTGATTGGTATTTCAAATCTGATATTCCTATCTGAGCCCATTAGAGAGACATAGTTGATTGAGGGGTCTAAACCGATCTGAAGGCTACAGAGCTCTAAAGGGTTAAAGTTTGTCAGTAACAAACATAAACAAGCTCCTGTGCTGCTGATAAGAAACAGCAGAGAGTAACACCACCATCTCGGCCAGGGCTCTAGAGCCTGTTAGAGCAGAGAATGGTGATCAGTAACCTAGGGAACCTTGCATACTCAAGCAAGAAATAAGAACTGCTCTAGCTCTGAAGGGAAGCAAAATCAGAACAGCAATGCATTTGGTAACAGTATTTATTTGCCTTTGCCTCCATGTTAAAAGTGAATTAATGAAATGGGAATACCCCTTTAAGCTGCCCAGTCCCACACAAGTTATAGCAGTCACAAGGTGTTGTAACAGTGGGATACCCTTTCAATCACATCATCAACAAGAGACCACCCTTCTGGCAGAAGGAGATTATCCAAAGTGAACAAATCCTTTGAGTCCACAATCTACTATTGTCAGCATATGTCTCATAATTGTGTGGTTAATGGATTCATTTAACCACTCAGCTAAGGCTTCTATCAGAATAATTCAGAATCCCAGTGTTTTCTATATGTCAATTATTTTTTGTCAATCTGCTCACAATTATCAATCACCAGGGAAGGTATGTCAAAGCAGACTGCATTCTAATGTGCCTAGGGCAAATCCAAATACTAAGCGACAGCTGTGGTATCAGATCTGCACACATACAGCTGTGCATACACGATTCACTCCATAGATTGGAGGGATGTTTGACAGTCTTTGAGACCCCCTACCTACTCGTTGAGATCAATAAATCCCTGTGAATATATGAAACCATAACACGAAGAAGTCCACCTGCGCTAACACTAAATTTTATTAAATACAGTATATTGTGCAAATGAAGAGGCCTCTTGGACCAAGCAACACCAGAAAATTCCTGGGCTGAAAAAGAAATCACACATACTAGCCTACATGGGTAATAGTTTACCACAAGGAAAACTGTATTGTCAATCTGTAACACTTTAAAAGTCTCTGTGTTTTCTTATTAATGAGAATACAAAATATCCAAAAAGATTAGTAAAATGCAATGGTTTAAAAAGTGAAGAATAATTTGTCAGAGACCTTAATCATTCCCAAAAATATATTACAATTGCTCTAATAATAATAATCGTTATATATCTCCCAACAAATTTGACTTCACAGAAAAAAAAGGGCATAAAAAAAAGGGCTTTAAAAAATATAAGTCAGAGGGGTCGGCATCAGCCTTTGAAAATCACAGAGAACTTAATAAAATCTGTAAAAAAGTGATAAAAGCAGCTAAAATTCAAAATGAAAGGCAGGTGGCCAAGGACAGCAAGACTAACCCCAAGAAATTCTTTAAGCATATTAATGCCAAAAAGCCTAAGTCAGAGCAAGTAGGACCCTTAAAAACCTGTGATGGGGTGCTGGTCACTGGGGACCAAGAGAAGGCAGAGGTACTAAATAGGTTTTTCTGCTCAGTATATACTAATAATGAGAAAGTAGCTGATGGGGGTGGGCCGAGTGCACATGTAGATGGTGCCAGAACCGTTAATAGATCGGCTATTATTAATTGGCTCAGTGTAGAAAAAGTCAAAGTCAAGTTAAATAAACTGAATGTGAACAAGGCTCCAGGCCCTAATGGCATGCACAAAAACCAAAAAAACACAGATACCTTCAGGCTAAATATACATAATAAAATATAACTTTTATTGATATGTTATATAAAACACAGGACTATACTAATCCCTATTATGCCCTACTTACAAATCTAATAAAAAGCGGAGATAACGCCCCAAAAAGGGTCGGTGTTGAGTGTCCGGCTTGTTCCATCTGTTGCTGGGCACCACGGATGTGTTGGGAGCACTCCGGTATGTGACATTATGTTTGGGACGTGCATATCTAGTTGTGCGCACGTATTATCACGACATTACCTATATGCCGACGCTAGCTATGTTGCTCGTTCCGTTGCCCGGTAACGTTGACGCCTTGGGGATGCGCATGCGCAATCATGCGCAGAGCCACACTCCGGGCGCACACGCGCAGTTGCGCGCACGGAGTATTATGGGCGCTGTTCTGTAAGTTCCCCACAGTGCACTACCATTTTTTGAATGTGCACTATTTATTGCTCCCTAACATTTCCGGTCTTGACACATGTGCGCGAGATCGGGCGTTGATCGTTGGGATATTTAACTGAGCCACATACTAGTGTTGAGTCTGGCGGTGTCATCTCTGTCCAGCATGTTGAATGGGTGCTTATCCCTTATTCTGGGGATTTACCCTCTTCATTACATCCAAATATATGCTTCCAAGGGACGTAAGCATATATATTTTTTTCTTCTTATCTGACTGTACATTGGATTATTATATCCTTGCGTACCCGTTTCCTCTAAAAGGTCTTTATTTGACCCCACTGTGTATCGTTATTGATATTGTCTGTTCCCTGATGAACCCACTGTATCTGTGGAGGAAACGCGTCGGGACAGGGAACCATTTTTCTGTCTTTACCTTTTTTGGTGAAAGTTTTGTCATCTATTTGGTATTTGCATTTATGTGTGTTACACATGGTTATTAATCTCGGTTAGGTGTATGTTACACGATTGAGGGACGGTATAGGGTCTAAAGGGGAGGTTCCTGAGTGGGGTCACTCTTTTTGGGGTGGTGTCTCCGCTTTTTTTTAGATTTGTAAGTAGGGCATAATAGGGATTAGTATAGTCTTGTGTTTTATAGAACATATCAATAAAAGTTATATTTTATCATGTAGCCTGAAGGTATCTGTGTTTTTGTGTTTTTTTGCTTTATTTTTTGTGATACCGGGCGACTTCATCTGGGGGTTTCTCCGCCCTGCTATACTGAGCAGCTAGGTAGTTTGTTCCTGATGGCATATACCCAAGAGTTCTTAAAGAGCTCAGCTCGGTCATCTCTGTGCCCCTGTACATAATATTTAGAGATTCCCTGGTGACTGGTATAGTACCAGGAGACTGGCGCAAGGCAAATGTAGTTCCCATCTTCAAAAAAGGCTCCAAGTCTTGCCCAGGTAATTATAGACCAGTAAGTTTAACATCTGTTGTGGGAAAATGTTTGAGGGGCTTATAAGTGACTATATACAGGAATATGTGGACAAATACAATATTATTAGTGATTGCTAGCATGGATTTACTAAGGACAGAAGGTGTCAGACCAATCTGATCTGTTTTTATGAAGAGGTGAGTAGAAGTCTGGATAACGGGGCGGCTGTGAATATTGTGTTTTTAGACTTTGCAAAGGCGTTTGACATTGTCCCGCATAATCGTTTGTTAGGTAAATTAGAATCCATTGAGTTAGAGACAACAGTGTGTAATTGGATTAAAAACTGGCTGTTGGATCATACTCAGAGAGTGGTGGAAAATAACTCCTACTCTGAGTGGTCCCCGGTTGTGAGTGGAGTGCCGCAGGGCTCGGTATTGGGTCCTCTTTTATTTAATGTATTTATTAACAATATAGTGGAAGGGATCAATAGCACGGTTTCGATTTTTGCAGATGACACCAAATTATGGAGGTTAGTGCAATCTATGGAAGATGCTCATAAATTGCAATCAGACCTAGACACACTGAGTGCTTGGGCATCCACTTGGCAAATGGGGTTCAATGTGGATAAATATAAGGTTCTGCACCTGAGTAGAAATAATCTACAGGCATCATATGTCCTAGGGGGAGGAAAACTTGGAGAATCGCTTGTTGAGAAAGATCTGGGCGTTCTTGTAGATCATAGACTACAGAACAGCATGCAATGTCAATCAGCTGCCTCTAAGCCAGGTAAAATATATAAATAGACTCGCGGGACAAGGATGTAATTCTACCGCTGTACAAAGCATTGGTACGACCTCACTTAGAATATGCTGTTCAGTTCTGGGCTCCAGTTTACAGAACAGATATAATAGAGCTAGAGAGAGTACAAAGACGAGCAACCAAACTTATAAGGGAAATGGAGCATCTTAGTTATGAGAAGAGGTTATTAGAATTGAACTTATTTAGTCGTGAGAAAAGACGGCTTCGGGGGGGGACATGATTAATTTATATAAATATATAAATGGTCCCTACAAAAAGCATGGGTAAAAATTATTTCAAGTGAAGCTACCTCAAAAGACAAGGGGACATTCCCTTCGACTAGAGAAAAAAGGATTCAATCTCCAGAGGAGAAAAGCGTTCTTCACTGTAAGAACTGTGAATCTGTGGAATAGCCTGCCTGAGGAGCTGGTCACAGCAGGAACTGTCGAGAGTTTCAAGAAAGGCTTAGATACCTACCTGGAACTAAAGAATATTAATGCGTATGTAGCTATGTAAAATTCTCTATCCTGGCTGGTGGAGGCTCTGGGGTCAGAGATGGGGTCTCCACTGGAGCAGACTGGTTCTTGCCTTGTGGGTTTCAGGGCATTAACCAGTGGTGAGGCTGGGCTTAATGTCCTTGTCTCTCTCCCTTCACCCACATTTTCCCCACCCCTGGTTGAACTTGATGGACACGTGTCTTTGTTCAACCATACTAACTATGTAACTATGTAACAGAGTAATAAACTAATTAACAATTAAAGAGTTGTAAGCTCCCTGCTCACAAGAGTTCACAATCTAAGAGAAAACAAGCAAGAAATGCTTGATTTGTACAATGAACCAACCTTCCTTTATAACAAATATAACAGAACACATATAGGTGGGTGAGCCCATTGCCCAGCCAGTATCCATGCACACATACTAAATGCAACAGGGCGTAATGAGTGTGGGGAGTACTGTCGAATTAAGAAGGAAATGGTAAAAGGAAGAGAGAAAAATTAGGAAATATAATAGATCTGCCCCCCAAAAAAGGTTTTCTTTAAGGTATGCATACATTTGTAGGTTTGGAACTTAATCTGTCTGTCTGGGGTACTGTATATCAGAGAACTGGTAAAGGACTAGCAGGTCTCCTACTGTAAGACATTCAGTGGAAGTGGAATATGACCGCCTGAGGTCACCTCTACCACATATCCCCTCTTAATAAAAGCTGAAGGACTTTTCACTTTGCACCACCATCCCTGCAGGGACAAAACTTGTCTCACCTAACTCAGACTTTAGCGACAGCCTATTTTTCTCAGGGGTAGTATAAGAGTTATCCATCCACTCCACACTTATGACCTTCTCGTGACTATCTGTGACCTGCCTTTCATCACAGGTAACAACTATGTTGCCAACTGTCGCTAATGACACCCTCTCTCTAAGGTCTGCCTGACTACTCACTAATAAAGAACCCTGGTTCTTCCTGACCTGTCCGAATGCTACAGACAAATATTGTGGAGCAAACTTGTCCCCACGTGACACCAATGAATTATTATTATTATTATTATTTATTTTAAAATGCCATTAATTCCAAGGTGCTGTATATTCGAGGGGGATTACATACATATCATATGTCAAACAAGTATAATGGTGATGATAAATGACTGACAACTAGTAATGAGGGAGAGCAGACACTAGACTCCAAGGTTCCCTCCTCTGTTCCCGAGCCATCAGTATACTCTTGATGATCCTGTTCAGGCACTCATCTTGCTCCAGTGCACTGGTCGGCCTCTCACCATCGGTAGCCATCGGACTGCTAGAAGTTACAAAGGGCAACCTCTCTCCTATATCATCAGAGGCCAAGATATGAGGGTCCACACACATTTTAACCACAGGCTCAAAGCCCTCACTCACCCAACAATAGGCAAGCAACAAGTCACAGTCATTTTCACTTTCAAAACTACAGAGCTGGAACTTGCTCTGGCATGAACATGGGTGTCAGTTGCAATCACACAAGTATCACCACCGCTCAGTGCAGGTGACACAAACCTTGCATGCCCTCCAACAAAGACGTCGCCACATTCAGTATTCCTAAGGTTACCACTGACAACCTCTAGGGGAACTTTGCATTAGTGTCTGAGGACTCCTCCATCCTCACCTGCACCTCACCCACCTGCCCTGGATCTACAAAGCACTGGATCTACATTGGTATACAAAGAGGAGACATTTCCTTCATATCTCTTATACCTGTTCCTATGGGAGAATTTTACACTTTCTAACAGGTTACTCCTACAGCAGACGGGTCAATAGCAGACCCTTATACACAGTTTACATACTTCTCCATTACATATTTGATCTGTGTGCACCATCTTGGAAGGTTTACTTTTCCCTACAGCGGGCATACTGCAAACATGCTCTGCAACATCACAAATGTCATCACATTGCTTCTCATATGAGATGTAGTTTCTTTTACAAACCCAAAGTCACTTATGTTTGCTCAGGCTTGGCAGACAGAGTGCCTTTACTAGAACACTGTTCAGACATCTCTGCACTGCACCTTTCATTCGCTCTGTAAAGTAAACTTACTGCAGTAACGTATGGAGATATTTTCTCAACATCTCCCATAGCCGTCACAATAGGACGACAATCAGCCTCTGTCAGGACCACTCCCAACTTTCACATTTATCAACTGGAAACCAGTCCCTTCACAAATGGCGTAAGGGCAATCACATTCACTCATCAAACTTGTAGCGTGTGCATCAGGTAACACATTAACCCTTTTTACACCAGTAGGTGCAGAGGACACTCGGCTGCCACTAGCAATCACATTAATTCCATAGGTAACAACAGCATAACGCTTCATATGGCTATTCACCACACAACATACCTCTTCTGTGATATACTTAGCCACATGAACCTCTACGGGCACCCTTGAACTAGTCTCCAATACTGCTTTAGCTGTAGCCGCTAGTTTTGCAATCACCCAGGATTTTTCCCCACTCCCCGGCTAGTAATTGCTTATGGACAGCAATCTGCTCGAAGCCCACAAGTAAGTCCAGCACGTCTTCCCGTGCAGTTATGTTTCGCATGGCCTTACACATTGACATTCAGTCCGTCCTCTATGGTCTTCTTAACCCAGGCAGCTTCTGCCAACCTGGCAACCTGTTTAGCCAATAGCATGTTATTTCTCCTAGTGGGTGTCACCATGTGCGCGTACAGATGCGGCATGGGCCTGATTCTGCTGGAAACTGGCTTGCCGTTTGGCCGTAGCTTGCACTATCTGGGCATTAACCTGCCCTAGGCACTTAACAAGCTCCTCCATGGTCCCAAAAATATATATTTCCACCAGCGACAATGGTCATTTTAAACACCACAGTCTCTTGTTACCAGCTACCACTCCTTCTCTGTACTGGGGTGTGTATGTCTCTCTCTCTAGAGACAGTCTTTTAAACTCTGAGATGCTCTCAGACTCTCTGTCTTTTAAACAACGCACTCTCTTTGCAGGTGTGTCTCTGCCATGTTAGAGACAAACTCTTGCTCACTGTCACTTTTCAGCAATCCTCCTTATGCCACTCTTGCACCATCTCTTGTGACACTGCGCCAGTTAGGGCCATCCTTTAGCATATACATCAAGGAAAGACCAATTCTGAAGAAACAGAATTCCACAGTGGAACATAAAGCATAAATAGCAACAAGGAAAATCTTCCACTAAAACTTAGCTTTTAATAATAACTATTAAAAATACGTCAAGAATAATATATTAGAAATCACACAATATCAAGGGACCCCAAGGAGAACAAATTCTGAACAAGAAAAGTTCCTATTGGTCACCACAAGAATATGGAACCTATAATGTCCCTAGTCTGCCTGTAGCCCTAGGGATAGTACTCCGCAGGAGCAGCGTCCCAAAAGGGACGGTCCCACACTGGAACTCCTAAACTAAATGTCCCTACAATCAGGGAATATACACATAAGGAGACCAATCAAGAAACAATCCAGGAGTACAAATACCAACCTGTGTAGACAGGATCATTAATCAATGCAAACAATAAACAAGAAAGATCCCACCTACTGTACCCAAACGCGTTTCCCTCTGTAGTTCATCAGTGGGTATAGCAAAAATACACGAGGCCAGAGGTTAGTGTATCCTCCATGAGAGAGGTGCCTCTCATTAGTGACCCACCTGTTCAGTATAAAGGTCCACCTTAAATCCACACCAAGTCCCACCTCCAAACATGTTAACCAGTAGGAGGAAGGAACTATTCTAAATAGCTATAGCAGAGCATCTGTCAGTATGCAAAACCAGTATGCTAATAAATAAAAAAAAAAATCAATTACCAAATGAAGCACACACGCCGTCTCCCGCGAACGGCGAGCGCCGTGTCCCGGAAATAACACTTCGCATGCGAGACTTCGCTCTCATCTAGCCACCATCTAAGACAGTCGCAGGGGTCACTCAGCTCACGGATCACCATTTTGGTAAGCAGAATGGCACACATCTTACCACTTAGCATATTTCCAAACTGGCCTCAGTAAGCTTTATTCTTCAAGCACTGGTTTAAAGGTACAGCAATCCAAAAGCAAACAAAATAAATCCTAGGCCGTCTGACCACTCACTTAACATTTAGAGAACCCTCTCTAAATTGTGGCCTGAGCCTACTGCCCAGTACCACAAACACTAACACACAAGTATAGGCTTCCCTCAAGCCTGGGAGTTAGAGCCTTCTCATCAGCTCCACTGTTGCTCCAAACTCCATGGTAGCAAACCCCATCCCCCTGGTACTTGGAGTAAAAGGCTTTAAATAGGTCTGTAAGACCAGGCTTGGATTGTGGAAATGGTCTCCCACCCATTCCATAAAAATCACCCAGTCAAGCAAATTTACCCTCATTCTTCTAGCAAGGCAATGGTCGTCCTGGAGGTGTGTTTGGGGTCGTTATGTTGGCACACTGCCCTGTGGCCCAGAACGGAAGGGATAGTGCTCTGCTTCAATATGTCACAGTACATGTATGGCTCCCCACCGCCAGCAGCACTCATGCAGCCCCAAACCATGAAACTCCCACCACCATGCTTGACTGTTGGCAAGACACACTTGCCTTTGTACTCATCACCTGGCTGCTGCTGACACATGCTTGACACCATCTGATCCAGATAAGTTTATTTTGGTCGCATCAGACCACAGGACATAGATCTAGTAATCTAGTAAGCATGTGTCAGCAGCAGCCAGGTGATGAGTACAAAGACAAGTGTGTCTTGCCAACAGTCAAGCATGGTGGTGGGAGTGTCATGGTTTGGGGCTGCATGAGGAGGGAAAATGGGAAATTGGACACAATTTGTCAATTTTCACTTAGGGGTGTACTCACTTTTGATGACAGCGATTTATACATTGATAGCTGTGTGTTGAGTTATTCTGAGGACACATGAAATTTACACCGCTATACAAGCTGTACACTGACTACATTACATTATATCAAAGTGTCATATCTTCAGTGTTGTCCCACAACAAAAAAAACAGACACGCACGTGGAAAATATGTATGTGATACACTGGCGATTTTGCAAGTTTTCCCATCCACAGAAAATGGAGAGGTCTGTAACAACTATTGTAGCTACAATTCAACTGTGAGAGACAAAGTCTAAAAAAAAAAAAAAAAAAAAAAAAAAAAGAAAATCACACTGTATGATTTTTAAATAATTAATTTACATTTTATTGCATGAAGTGAGTATTTGATACAATAGAAAAACAGACCAAACGTATCTGTTTTTATGAAGAGGTGAGTAGAAGTCTGGATAGAGGGACAGCTGTGGATATTGTGTTTTTGACTTTGACACTGTCCCTCATAAGCGTTTGTTGGGTAAATTAGAATCCATTGGGTTAGAAATAAGTGTGTAATTGGATTAAAAACTGGCTATCGGATCGTACTCAGAGAGTGGTGGTAAATGACTCCTACTCTGGGTGGTCTGCATTGGGTTCTCTTTTATTTAATGTATTTAATAATGATATTGTGGAGGGGATCAATAGCACGGTTTCTAATTTTGCAGATGACACCAAGCTATGTAGGGTAGTGCAACCAATGGAAGATGCTAATAAATTGCAAGCAGACCTGGACACACTGAGTGTTTGGGCATCCACTTGGCAAATGAGGTTCCCTCCAAAGTCTCCCTCCAAAGATTTTCAATTGGGTTCAGGTCTGGAGACTGGCTAGGCCACTCCAGAACCTTGATATGCTTCTTACAGAGCCACTCTTTAGTTGCCCTGGCTGTGTGTTTCTGTTCATTGTCCTGCTGGAAGACCCAGCCATGACCCATATTCAATTTCCATACTGAGTGAAGGAGGTTGTTGACCAAAATCTCACGACACATGTCCCCATCCATCCTCCCTTCAATACGGAGCAATCGTCCTGTCCCACTTGCTGAAAAGTCAATTTTGGTCCCATTTGACCATATAACCTTCTCATGTGCCTCCTCTGGACCAGATGGTCAGAGGTGTACTTCAAATGAGCCTGGACATGTGCTGGCGTGAAAAGGGGGACCTAACTCTGCAATACACTTTGCCATAATTTTATTTCCCCAACTGCCTGGTGTGTTCCCTGGTTTTCATGATGCTGTTTATTGACTAATGTTCTCTAACAAACCTCTAAGGCATTCACAAAACAGCTGTAGTAATATTAAGAATAAATTACTTACAGACGTACTCTATTTACTAATTAGGTGACTTCTAAAGACAATCAGTCCCACTGGATTTTATTTAGGGCTATCAGTGTACAAGGGGCTGTATAAGCCAAATGCTTCAATTTTTTAATTAGAAAAATTTGGAAAAGCACGTTTCTTCACTTCAGAAATACTTTATACTTTTTGTTGCTTTTTCACATAAAATATAAATTAATAACATTTAAGTTTGTGGCTATAACTTTTAAAAATGAGGAACAGTTCACGGGATATAAATACTTTTGAAACCCACTGTAGGGCTTGAGATGTCTTCTTCTGTTGTTGGATCAAATGCTGATCAAATATTGTCAGGTTTAATTCTGAAACAATGCTCAATGTTAAAATCTTTAATAAGAATCTGGGCCTAAGGAGTGAGCGGAAAGTGTTAGTGTCATTTTTGGATTACTAAATAATGTAGAGATCAGAGAGGTGAGAGACTTGTTTGTCAACAGTACATTGTTATCATTAATTTGTAATGGAGGAAATCTACTTAAATATATGATCTTCTAGACACAGATGTTCAACACACCTAGAGCACTGCTGAAGAAAATAAGACGTAATTGCCAAGGTTGCAAACATCTGTGTCAAGAGTATAAGAATATAAGCTGTGTTGCTTGGTCCATGGTGTTATTGAGTTTAATTGTGATGTTGGGGGAGGAGAATAAAAAGATTGGGAGCAACTAAGGTTGTAGAGTATCTATAGGTTCCTGAGACTTAATGGCCTAAAATAGTCTAATAATGGTTTAATGGTATATATGATAGTAGGAGTATCCTGAAAGGGCAGAGAATTTTTGATAGTTAAGGAGAGAAGGTTGTCATCACATAGTCACAGAGGCATTTAATAAAGTCAAGAAGCTAAGTAGAACTGAAAAAAAGACCAGATTAAGTGAATTTTCACCCTTGTCCACAGGAGAAATAATAAGTTGTGGCCAAGTTGTGACTAAGGTTATGTTCACACGGCGTAATGGCGAGGCACACAGTACGGCCGCAATTACATCAGATGATTTGGGAGTCACGCTGATATGTGTGTACTTCCGCGACGTGGGGGAGGGTGGGGGGGGGCGTTAGCCCGCTGGCCCCATAGACATGCATTACTCGCGGCGCGTATTCCCTGCAAATAATTGACATTTCCCTTATCTCCTCGCGCGTACAATACGATCGTATTGTACGCCCTGGGAGAGGAGGCATAATCCATAGTTCTCTATGAGAACTGTGGATTACCGTAATTTCGGCGCGCATCTCGCTCGTATTACAGCGCAAATACGACGCAAAATACTCGCCGAAATTCCCCCGTGTGAACATAGCCTAAGGGAGCTAATTAAAGATGGAAACAGAGAGGTAGTTGGAGAAATTAAAATATCAATTCGGATGTTAGAACTACCCATAATGAGTGTAGGTATTGCACAAGGTAAAAATTGAGAAAGCTGGGCAGCAAAATGAAAAAGAATCGTGGATGAGCAGGAAGGTCAACAGACAACCAACATTCTCATGGAAAATGGATGGAAAACTCTATGTTCACACGGCTTAAACTGGGATGTATCCTGCCCCGAATTTCACGCCGTTCTGCGCTAAATATGGGGCGAGATACGTCCTAGTCATTCTGATAATCCACAGTTCTTATAGAGAACTATGGATTATGTCTCCTCTCCCTGCTCGCACAATACGGCGAGCGGGGAGAGAAGTGACATGTCAATTATTCACGGCGTATACGCGCCGAGAATAATGCATGTCTATGGGGCCGGCGGGCTGCCTCCCCCCCCCCCCCCCCGACCTGCCTCCGTAAGCACGGCGTAATTGCGGGGCGAAATACGTCCCGCAACCAAGCCATGTGAACATAGCCTAAGGCTTATGTCTACACAGCACTGTATACTCGTCAGATCTTTGGCGGATTGAGTATTTAGAATCTGCCAAAAATCCGATGGTACACAGTGCTTTGTAGACTGCAATGAAGAATCTGTGCTGTATCCACCGGATTTTAAAACATGCTCCATATTCCACTGGATTGCCGCTGGATTCTATACATTCAATGTAGAAGAAAAGGTCATGAATTATTTATTTTATAGATTAATATAGCGCTGTTATATTCTACAGCACTGTACAGAGGTAATCAAAAGAGAAAAACAAAGTACTTGGAATAAACCCCTACAAGCACAGGGAGAGCGTATAAACTCCATGCAGATGCTGTCCTTGGTGGTATTTGAATGTCCCTTGCACTGATACCTTGCAGCCAGACCACTGAGTCACCATGCTGAGTTCCAGACCGCACCATTAAAGGAGACGGACAAAGTTAACAGTAAAAGATGGTAGGCCCAGTTAGGAGAGCCACACACCCTGCAACTAATAGCAGGAAGATAAAAAAGACAGCAGATGTTTTAGGAATTTATGAGTGCAACAATAGAGTTACATAGTTCAGGGTGGTTTAAAAAAGTAAACACTGCATGTGAGTTGTACATGAATGAAGGAAGTAGACAGGGGACTAATACAGATATAATTCAACATGATCATAAATGGGTGGTACGTTTAAACGTAAGTACCTGAAACGTAGACAGAAGCAGTGAATATGTTTGGGTTAAGGAAGACAGTAAAACAGACATTTGAAGTATGTTTAAGTCATTCACAATTGTTTGGTTAGCTTACAATAATTCCTTTCCTGTTCAATTCTGGTACAATTCGAATAGTGCACTTCACTTAGAAAATTTGCAGAATGAACCAACAGAATAGAAACAACTCACTCCTCCTGAAGTAGTTAAAATGCAAATTCAGTGTTCCTATTCTTTTGCTCGGCACAGATTGACTTTTAAGTGTAGCACCTTGCATACATTTATAAACTTTTTGAAGCTGTACTGGAAGAAACCAAGAATAGAGACGCAGGCGCAAATCCTAGTGCAGGTAGCTCAAACGAGAAAGGTGATAAGCAAATTAAAAGCTTCTCACTTTGGACGGTTATACAGTACTTTTATGGTACAACACTTATATAAGCATATATTTAATGACGATCCAATTGCCTGCTGCCTCTTGTCAAACAGCAATAGCCCGGCATATATAGGGAAAATAATATATTTCCAATACAGTTTATAAAAACAAGAAAAAACAGGAGAAAAATTGCTCCTAGCGTATGAAGTATAATGGCTAGAAAGATTATTCCAAAACACAAAGAGTACATACATAATTAAAAATAAGTTATGGATCTTATAAGGCGCAGTATTAACGGTGTAAAATGCATTGTTAATTATATATGTACTTTGTGTGGTACGTAAATTTTAAATGGTCGCTTTTTAGAATAATCCTCCTAGCCTATTTTTATCACACTTCATAGTTTATATGCTAGTGTCAGTTTTTCCTCTCTTTTTTTCTTGCTTGTATAAACAATATTGGAAATATTCCATCCATATATAGAAAACAGTAAGCACTCACAGTTTAAACCATATGTTTTATTCACCTCATTTCAGATATAAAAACATTCCTCATGTGCCCAGAGAGACGGTATGCTTTTATGTGAGAAAACTGACAAATGAATCAGTGGTGTGGTGTATGAAATAGTTGAACTTTGTGGTACCATCAGTGGTGTTGTTGAGATGTACCTGGAAATAAGGGAACTAGATCATCAAATAAAATGGTAGTGATAGAAAGAAGAATGTGTTACCATGTTAAATTCTGGAATAATTTAAACTCTGCGCTAATATAAACTGCCCTTGGGATGTTCCTGAGGACTAAATTAAGTCCTACTTCTAAAGCCGGGTTCACGTGATGTATAGCGGCGCGTACCTGTGCGTGTTGTTATACACCTGCTGTTGAAAGTATGCGCTGGCAAGCGTGTACTTTCAACAGAACTGTAGCCTGGCTCCTACTGACTTTCACTTTCTCCAACATGCAAGCGCCCAAAAGAAGTGTCACTTCTTTGTACAGGTGTGTACAGTGCGCCCGGGAAAACGTCAGATTGTCATAGCACTCACTGAGTGCCATGATTTTACTGTATTTGTGGGGCATTCTTCAGGTGCATAGCAGCACAATTACACCTCGCAAAAATGCCTTATAAAGTTGCAATCCATCCTCCATGCAATTATAATACCAGCAACCACCCCCCTTATATATTGAAGGTGTGTGAGTGGTTGTCTTCTCTGTATTTTTGCATCTGTGAAATCTCCACATGTATTATACTGTGGATTTTCTGCATACTGTGTGAACAGGTATCAATTTAATGTGCAGTCTAATTGTCCCCCTATTGGTGGGGCATGTGAGCTACTGCTCAGCAATCAGCTGCACCTGTTTATCTTTCCCAAGTAGCACAAGGGCCAGTGTTGCCTCTTTACTGGGTTTAGTTTCAGTCCAGCCTTTGAGCTGTGAGTATGGCCTTGTTTCTGTGTTTTTTGAGAAATGAATGTCCCATTTTTTCTGTAAATCCTTTTTATTCTACCATTATTGATGAGACATGCATGCATACAAAGCATATGCACATGCCAAAATATGAACAAAAACGAATTTCCCCTGGGATCCACTGGCACTAACTTAGATTATTAGTAATAGACCATATAGTATACTACACTAGTGCTCTCTGCAGTCTCATCTATTTTAGCTATATTTATATATTCCAGAAGAACCCAACTGGTTTTCCCAAATACACTACTATGTTCTCTTACAAAAGCTAAATCACAGCAAAAGGCAAAAAAAATTATATTATGGCTTAAATTAAGTATGCAGGAAGTGCTAGCTGAAAACATAATAACCAAAAAGTGCCGACTTTTAAAAAAAAGGAGAAAAAAAAACAGACCGGCGATCTAAATTCTCTGTGTGACAATCAGCTTAATAAAATAACTTTAATTAATTTAAAATGTCAAGTTCTCCATTTGTATAATCAAAATAAATCTAAATGAATTGCTCAGGGGTACATTTAGATACAGCCATGCATTGAGTCCCAGCGACTGTGGACCTACACTGCAATAACTCCTCACTGTATATCTTTTCTTTCTATAGAGAATGTAACAAATCTCCTTTATGATTTAGATCCAGGTTTACAGCGGTTTTCAAACAGACCATAAAAATTATAACATTGAAACTGTATAAACAAGCAGAACAGTGTTTTTACTGTAAAACATGAATGTAGTGTAAATATTTGTCTTTCCCTTCTCTCGGCATCCATAATGAGAGCAGACAATTCATGCCATATGTTTAGATCGCAATGAGAAAAAGAAAGGATTTCTACAGTCATTTCATTTGAACGTCAGTGAAGCTGCACCTACGCAGTTCAGGCCCATTTTCTGCCATTTTTAACTATTGCTGTGCTAAAACCGCTGCTCTACCTACTGGTAAATCCTCAATATGCTGCTAGCAGATGAAAGGGTATACTAAACACAAATTATAATGCTCCTTTTGCTGTTGCTTCTTCATGCCCTCACATTGCTTCAACACAGCAGTAGGTGGTCCAAAGCTGGTTGCCTTTTCGTCTTTCCCCTCCAATCTGTTGCATGAGAAGAGTGGTAAAACCTTCCGGTCATTTCCCTACTGTCACAACCTGATGATAACTGACCCATGGGCTCTAATTGAATGAGCATATTTTTTCTAAGAAATGTTTAGACAGCATTGGTGGTCGTCTAGGAGCTGAGAAATCCCAGTGATCGCTGGAATGAAGGACAACAGTGCATGTGGACCTCTTTCAGCTTCACTTAAAGGGTAACACTGTTAGGCTAAGTTCACACGGCTAATTGCAGGGTATTTGGGAGCTCGCGCCGATCTGTAGCCCGCTGGCCCTATACACCGTCACTACTCACGGCACGTAAGCGCCGTGAATGATATGTCACTTATCTCCCCGTGCGTCGTATTGTACACCAGGGGAGAGGAGGCGTAATCCATAGTTCTCTATGAGAACTGTGGATTACTGTAATGACTGGGGCGCATTTCGCTCGTATTTGAACGCAGTACGCGGCGAAATACGTGGCGAAGTGCACCCCAATTTAAGCCGTGTGAACATAACCTTACATTGATTAGCTTTAAACATGCAGGCACAGGTAAATAAAGACAATAACCTAAAACACTGATCTTCTGATTTAGAAGCAGGTCTTACTGGCCACCTCTATGCTCTTACAAGCAGGAGCAGTGGCCAGGATGGTAACATCACTCCCAGCTCTGTTTCTTATCTTAAAAGACCGAAGCCTGTTTCCATTATTTATGGACAAGCTTTCAGAAGGGTTGTTCACCTAACTAGAAAGTTATTAAAATAGGTTATGGGCCCCAGGTTAAATAAAAAAAAAAAAAAAAAAAGAAAAGATATATATACTCACCTTCCCCTGGTGCCCAGTTTCAGCAGCGCTTTTCTCCACTCTTCTGTTGACACGGTGCCACCTCTGAACAGGAATGTCATTCCAGTGATTAGAGGGGCTTTTTTCTTGCCATATACCCATAGTGGGCCACTATGCATCAAGAACCAAAAAGTAGTACAATGCACAGCAGGTCATCCACGTTGTTCTCAGAGGTTTTGGTAAGATTGGAACTATGAGTCAACTATGTTGACATTGCTCAGATAGTTTCAGAAATATGGTAGTTCATATAGAGGTCTAAAACTGAATTATCATACACAGACCTAGCATTCCCTACAGAATGAAAATTGGTGAAATGGCACTCAAGTACTACACTACTGTGTGCACAGGCTACGTATAGTATCTAGAATAAGCCAGCGGATGGGACAGCGTATTCGGAAAAAGCCAGAAAATCGTAGTAAAATCAAAATGTATTTATAAAGTAATGTATACATTTTGCCTCTATGGATTTTATGCATTCATGGATCTAAATAAATTATGATTTTACTACAATTTTCTGGCTTTTTCCGAATACGTTGTCCCATCCGTTGGCTTGTTCTACATATATTCTATGCTGCTGGAGAAGGGGATGTGCGGATGGATAATAGGCCATTCTGCTAAATAGGTGAGCTGACTTTATATTTTTCTTCTACATACGTACAGTATACCAGTATCCCTCACTGACTAAACACCACAGACAGTAGCTGGGAAAAAAGATCTTAGCATTTGTGTCAACTGGAGTGCTATAATAATAATAATCTTTATTTATATAGCGCCAACATATTCAACAGCACTTCACAATTTAGGGGGTATAAGTACAAACAAAAACAAGCATAGTATAGAAAAAGCTACTTACAGATCAGACACGAGGTTTGAGGGCCCTGCTCGCAAGAGCTTACAATTTCTTAGGGTGTATGGGTGACACGAAGGGGGTGAAGTGCTCAGTTTATACAATGGTGCAGCCATGTTGCATAAATAAGGGGTGGTTTACATAAAAAGGTGGATGCACCTGCCACCCAGACCATACATCTATATACAGATAAGTGCCTGTGAGTGCCCAAGTGCAGGGAGTGACAGAAGTGTGTGTGACAGAAAGTGGGGGGTTACCAATTAGGGGTCTTGATAGACCTGCCTAAGAAGATGTAGTCTCAGGGCACTCTTAAAGCTTTGGGGGTTATGAGCGTGCCTGATCGTACGAGGTACCTTGTTCCAGAGAACTGGTGCCGCACGTGAAAATTCTTGGAGATGGCCATTGGAGGTTTGGATGACTGATGCATGTAGTCTAAGATCATAAGCAGAGCAGAAAGACCGGTTAAGGTGGTAGACAGAGATGAGAGAGGATATATATGGAGGTGCAGCACTGTGAAGAGCTTTATGGGTGAGAGTGATGGGTTTCTGTTGTATTCTGTACTGAATGGGCAACCAGTGCAGTGACTAACACAGGGTAGAGGCATCAGTGCTATCAATGAAGTAGACAGGGCCCAATATTATATTCCACACTTTTGCAAAGCTATAGGGTTAAGGCGAATTCATTGATGTAGCAGATGGTAAGAAAGGTGCCAGTCTTGTCCACGGGCTATGTCTGGTTTTGTAGCTCAACCCCGTTTACATGAACAGAACTGAGCTGAGCTGCAATTCCAGACACAGACAATAGAGAAGAGATTCTTCTCTTGAACCATCTTTAAGTTGTACTGTACATAGCAGAGGATTCTGTGGATACTCTTGCATGCATCAAAACTCTTCCATTACAGAAAGCCACTGATATCAAACAAATTGCCCTGTTTAAACATATTTTTGTCTCCCTTCAGCTCTCACAAAAGGAAAAGTTAAAGAAAGAGCACTTAAGTCTAAAACCTCAAGTAAACAGGTCACAATGTTTGTAAACCAACTGCATCGCACCAGTACTTGATTGTTCATTATTTATCGCCTTTCATCTTCTATTTTTATGTCTATGTAAACTTGGGACTAATGTATACGTAATGCCGCGAAAAATATATGTTTACAAATATTTTTGTGAAATGTCATAAAATTGTCATTAGTTTGCAAAAGATGTCCTCAAAATGATTGCAACCGAATTCCAGAAGCTCAACCACAAAACATGGACATCTGGTGTTGTAGGCCACAGTGATAAATCCAAAAGACCATGGAGTACACTAGTCTACAGCAGTAAAAAATCTGATTGTAGAGTTATTTTCTGTACAGAATTACAGTGGTGAATATTTCCTCCAATATGGTATTAACAGCATTTCATGACATACTTTACAGCAGCAATATTGGTCATGGGACCCTCTGTATAATAGAGGCCTCATATCTCATATCTGACCTCCAGCTATTGTAAATGCTGGATCCTGTATTGTCTTCAGATGGGTGCTACCTATCAATATAACCTTAGTTGTGATTATTATGAGGAGGCTGATGGAAACTGATCCCTATAGAACAGAAGATATTGGACTATTAATAAATTTAGCAGCCATGAAAAAACTGCTAAACTTCAGAATTTTGTGACATGAAATTTTTTTTAAAAAAAATCACCAAAATTTTTACAAATATAGTTTATTTTCTGATGACAAATTCTCTATAACAGAAGAACAACCAATAACAAAATTAAGGAGGGCAGATAGGTTCATGCAAATAAGGGGATTTAGGGGTCTCTTGTAAATGTAGTTTCCCAAAAGTAAATAGCATTTATATGGAATTACAATGAAGACCATCCATTCTGATCTAAAGAAAGCTTCACAGCTTAGAGAGATAGGTGGTAATTGTACACTAAAAAGGAAGTACCTGGTAAGTTTATTCGGACACAGGGGACACTTTTTAAATGATATGTCTGTACTGGGATTTTGGAGAAAAAAACGATTGCACGACAAACCCTCTGAAGGGGTTTTACCAGAAGGTAAAATCCCCTGCACAAAAAGTAAAACATGCACACTGCCCTTTCCACATTAAAAATGACAATCACCCCAAAGAGATCAAAAGTAAAAAAAAAAAAAAAAGTGAACATATGTTATATCGCATATGTAAAAACATAGCCTATAAAACTCTCACGTTATTTAACTTGTTCATGAACTGTGTAAAAAAATGTAATAAAAAGCAAGAAGTCATATAAACCCCACAGTGAAACAAATAAAACCGTTTGTTCGCCCCACAGAAAAAGGCCTTGCACAGATCCAGACACAGAAAAATAAAAAGTTATGGCTATCAGAATATAGCAATGCATTTAAAAGTGCTACACTTGAATAAAAAACTATAAAAATTGGGTATTGCTGTAATAGTACAGTAAAATAAAAAAAACACTTCCAGGATTGCTGTTTTTCTTCATTCTGTCTCCCCAAAAACATAGTAAGCGATCAAAAAGTCAAGTGTCCACAAAAAAAAGCTGATTAAAATGTCATCTTATCCCACAAATAATCCCCGAAATGACTCCATGTGCAGAAAAATAAAAAAAAACAGTAGGGCGATGCAAAAACATGTTTTCTTTTTACATAAAAGTGTTTTTATTGAGGAAAAGTAGTAAAACATTAACAAAATTAATTAAAATGTGAAGTCACCCCGCAAAAAATAAGCTCTTAATCAGCTCCATGTACAGAAAAATCAAAAAGTTATGGCTGTCAGAATATGCTCACTACACCCCTGGTTACATTACTTAAGGGGTGTAGCTTCCAAAATGAGGTATTTTTAGGGGTATTTATTAAGTATATGCACCCATGTGTGTCCGCCAACCTAAAATGGTACTTAGAAAATATCCTATTGGAAATAAGACCCCAAAATCCAGTAGGTGTTTCTCCTATTGCAATGCTTGTGGTTGAGTCAAATGTGTCACAAGAAAGCAATCTCTGAATCACATGGATAGGTAAAAGTATTGAAAAGTTATTCCCACATAAAGTGTCACATGTTAGATTTAAAAATGGGGCTCTGTCATAGATGTCAAAGCTGGCTGCAGTGGTAAGGGATTAAAAATACTGGAAACTTTTCCAAAATGTATGAAAACTGGTTTGTTTTTTTTGTTGGGGTTGAATGTTCCTCATTCATTAATAATCTATAGGTAACATATTTATAACAGTTCACCAAAAATTAAACTTAAGTTATGCATGTGAAGTTTACCTAGAAAGCAACACACTACTCAAGGAGAAACAGCAAGCACTCTCAAATTTACATATCCTACCAAAAATCATCATCACTTTCTGAAACCAAAATATTTCAATTCCACTGCCGATTACTGAGAAACCAGGTACAATTCCATCATTTGCAGATGGAACAGTATGTAGAAATAACAGACTCTGTTTTTCATTAGGCCTTAGTGTCAATTAAGTTACATATTGGAACAATCAGTCCTACTTTACAAAGTATTGATATTTCATTTTTTCTTCCTTTGCTGCTCAATGGCGTTTTCACTACTCAAGATGAGATTTATGTTAGACAATATTGTTCTGATTACAACAAACCACGGTTTTACTGTTAATTTTCATTTCAGGCTATGAGATATAAAACGAAGCTGAATGTGCTTGATATTAAGATTGATCATACATAAGCATAAAAAAGCAAACAAAACAACAGAGAGAAGACCATAAGAAGCTCAGGATCTAACATGGCTCCTTCCCTGCAATCACTTTTACGGAAATGTAATGATTGTGTGAAACTATATTCGAATTGTCTTTGACAAAAGAGGAATAAACCAGCTGGGATTGGAGTGAATCTACCTCTGTTAGTCACACTTCTTTATGTATAGATATTTGTGATTCAACTCTTTCTTTAATATCTCAAGGAGGATAATGTCAAAAATAAATGCTTGCATCAGAGGAAAAAAATGT
Source organism: Phyllomedusa bahiana (assembly GCA_025379985.1). Taxonomy (NCBI): domain Eukaryota; kingdom Metazoa; phylum Chordata; class Amphibia; order Anura; family Hylidae; genus Phyllomedusa; species Phyllomedusa bahiana. The sequence goes on from JAODAL010009928.1 coordinate 71,075, forward strand.
CAGTCAAGCTCCCTCTTCCTGCTTTCATAATCATATGGGGGAAATAAAAGAAAAATGTTGCCCCGTTAACATTAATGAAATCTATATTTTACGGAATAGAGATGGGTAAGGCAATAATCTACTTTGTGATCGATAGATTGACACTAAATTGTCTTAAATTGCCACTTACTAGAAAAAATTGAGCATTATTCACTAGCTGTCATATAAACATTTTTACAGACGTTCTCAGGACATTGAAATATTTTCTTCATATCATTTATGGCAGATCTATTTGTTGTTATTGTTCTGCAGCTTAATGATACATTACCAATGATTATATACAGTTAATACAGAAGATTTCAACTATCAATACACTGTAGTTTATGAGTTATCCTGCACCAAGGTTGTTCATGTCCATCTGAAAGACCCTTCACATAAAAAAAAACCTCAAATGATCAGACTCTAGACAGACAGTAGAAACAAATATATAACAACGTTAAATTCCTTCACTAATGACAGTGGCCTGTCCAAAAACATGTTAAAATCGCAGGACTGTCTTAAAATTGTAAAATTATTTAGATAGAAATGGGACAATTGCAGGACAGAAATGCTTGCTAAATTATCTTGCATATTTATTTCTGAAAAATTTGTATTCAACAAAAAAAATGAGTGTACAAAGCTTATTTTTATGTTCACTGGGGTCAATTTTATATAAACTCATTAATATGAAATAGACAGAAACTCACTCGAACACAGAGACGGCTACAAACTCTATACAGAGTCTAGAGATGTTAGAAGATAGTGCCATGGATTCATTTTAACTCTTGGGTTGTGTTATCTTTTATCAGTGCCGATTACCATGGGCCCTATGGGTCTTGATTTTATGTAGAGACACCAATGGGCTATTCTAGTTTATGGCACTCCCAGTTAGCCATCAAAGACCAAGGGGGTCAAAGAAGCAGCTGACAAGAGCCACAACCCCTTCTAGTTCTAGAATTTGTGAGGGGCTCAGAGCCCCATCCTCATCTTTGAACATATCTCTATGACATATTGTATTTACTGCTATGTGCACTTAGAAACAATACAAAACTTGAAAAAATCCTTTTTATCTATTTAATAAATTGAGACATAAAATATCAGATCATTTTCCATCCCAATAGGTACAACGAGGTTTCAAGGATAACACTGTTTTCCCTCATGGAATGCAATGTAAATTTCCGACATCCTGTAATTAATCAACAGATTCTCTCCTGGTGATATAGAGCGAGTAATCAAAGTTCAGTAATAACTTATTCTTTCTGCTCCAGCACCTGCATTTCATTTGTTTATTTTTGCAGTCTTGGAAATGTGAAGGACTGTCAAAGTGCCATAATATTAGCACAATAATCAAAGTTAATTAGCCCCACTCAATAAACAACAACATTGCTCGTACAAAAAAATCCACTGAAGGCTTTGTCTCGGTTAATCGGTGGACACATGAAATCGTTTTCCTAAGGAGAGGGGAAACAAATCCCTTAGAAGTGGCAAATGGCAGGGTTTTGAAAAGTACTCATAGACACAATATGCTGCCACTTAATGCTGGAGGCCTAGGAAAACGTGTATGAGATACGAGAGCCACCTGCTGCCTAAAGAGATCCTGGCACAGCTCATAAAAGCTAGAGGAACAGGCCACCCTTTCAGTGCTGTACGGTTGGTAGAAGAAAATGGGGAGGGGGTGTCATAGAACAGCATGACTTTGTAGGTAAAATATTTTCCGATAAGAACGCATGCATACTGCTGCCAAATATAAAAAAAGAAGTATTAAATGGAAATACATTATTTTACAACACCGGGTCCACATAAAGTCTCAAAAAGAAAAACTGTTTAAAAATTTTCTGGCCTTTTGATAACTGTACCAAGAATTAAAAAGGGTTTCCTGGCTTATTCTCTTGTCTAATAGATAGGGACATATGCTCTTTAATTTTCATACACTTGAATGGAGAACCAGAACAACCACCTCTATTCACTCTTTACAGTGGATCAGATTGCTATTTTCCTCAATAGATGACAGAGATAGACCCCCACTAATCAAAGATGTAATGATTTTTTGTGAATATGCTATAAATTTGAGTAGATTCACACGGCTGATTTGCTGCACTGAAAATTTTAGTGCTGAATCAGCATGGAATCCACACTTAAAATCCACGCCAGTAAGGTCAAATTCTCAGCCTCAAATATACTAGGTGAGTATTGAGTGCTAATTCCGCCTTGAGAATCAATCTGTAAGTTCTTTTTCAGCGCTGAGAATAAATCCATGGTGAGAAAAATCAGCGATGTGTGCACTACGACAGATCTTCCGGACTGCAGTCAGATTTGGACACCGGTTCTACAGGGAATTCAACGCTGAATCTGGATCCGAATCAGCCGTGTGAATGTACCTTAACATTTTGGATTATGACTTATAAAGTGAACCTATAAAATACAGAATTGGTGTTAAATAACCTCCACATACTTAACATTAAGACCATCTTCATTGGCCACTTTGGTGACTTGTTGATGGCTAGTGTTGCTAAAACCTGTATCTGTTAATTTCGACATTTGTTTAACTGAACTTTAGGTTTGAAATGTGCCAAACCCATAAAATAAAAAATTATAAATTAAATAAATGAATAAAACATAGTATCAGTAAATTTTGGTTTATTAAAAGCTAACATAATTTATCCTACAGAGTAAACACCATAGAAAAACATTTTGGGGGGTAATTTAATTTAAAAATTGATCAAAAAGTAGCATGTAACCCCCACCCTCAGAAAAAACTTCAGCCTGCAAAAAATGAGCCCTCACTCAGGTCCAAAGATAAAAAAAAAGTTATTGGCTGCAGAAAATGGCGCTGTTGCAGAAATGTTAAAGCACTAAATATAACAAAACTAAAATAAATTGGTACCACCGGAATCGTACCAACCTGCAGAAAACAGAGAGCATGTCATATTTACCAAACAGTAAACTCGATCAAAACAACACCCCCACAAAAATGGCACAATTGTGGTTTTTTTTTTTTTACACGTTTCACCACATGCTGAATTTTTTTTATTTTCCTAGTACATTACATGGTAAGGACAGTGGCACCATTAAAAAGTAAATTTTGTCCTCCATAAAATAGGCTCTCATATAACTGTGTAGATGAAAAAATGAAAGCAACTTTTGAAGGCAGCGAGGAAAAACCAAAAACAGCTCTCGCCTTAAGGGGTTTGCAGACAGACTCCAGGATGCTGGACTACAGAGGCAACATTAGTGTTACACATTGCCATACTATATTTTTCATTATTTACACATACTTTATAATCTAAAGAAAATCTTAACTTACCCATTCATCTATTATTTGCCGCTTGGCTTCATTTGCCTTTTGGAGGTTTCTGCATGCTAAGATTACCAATGCACCATGAAGAGCCAAGGAACGCGCAGTCTCAAATCCTGTACGGGCCAAAGCAAAAATAGGAACCATTTGTTAAATCATGTAATGTTCTTTATTAGGAAGCAGTCACTAGAACAAGAGAACATGGTGCCAATCTCATGAAACCAATATCTCATGTACGCAACCAGTAACCAAAGACATAAAAAATGAAATATTCCTTTACTTCACCCCTGCGCCATGTGATAATTTAAGATTAAGAACATTATTTTACATGGAAGCACCAGCATTTGCCATGGTGTACCAAAGTCTAGCTCTTGCCTGGACTGCAGTAACATGAAAATCTGCTAGAGGTTCATTGATGTAGAGGGTCTACACAGCAGAAAAGACGGCTACAGAGCTCTAAAGATTTAGGGCTTGTCCCCACGGCAAGGGTTATTGGTTGGTTTTTCAGACAGTTTGCGGTTTTACAAACCGTTTGAAAACCAACAAGCAACGCCCCCCCATAGACTTTAATAGAAAATCCGTGCAGCAGTCCCCACTGCACGGATTTTACATGTTCATTCTTCCACCTGGTTTTCGGGCAGAAGATGATCATGTGGGTTCGAAGGGGGGCGGCTTTTGTTTGCGGACTCAAGCCGCCGCCCTTCGCACCTACTGCGCGCCACAAAAAGACTAAATATTGGTCAGGAAATCTGACTGGTATTTGGTCTTTGCCATGTAAACGCACCCTTAAAGTTTGTCAGTAAGAAACATAAGCAATATCCTGTGCTGCAAATAAGACACAGCAGGGAGTGATAACACTATACCGACCAGGGCAGCTGGAACAATGAGAGCAGAGAGAGATGATCGGTAACCTAGGGAAACTTGTGTACACTAGCAGGAGATAAGAATTACTCTAGCTCTGAAAGGAAGCAAAATGAGATCAGCAATGTATTTGGCAATAGTCTTTATTTGGTGTGGTGAGAATAAAACTTTAAGGGTATGTATATACAGAGACTTAGGGCGACATGTCCCAACACGCCAACGCCAGTTTTTTGGTCTATTTTGCACCAAAACCACTTTTGACACCATATTCTTGTTGTAAATGAACTGTCGTACACCAAAACTAGGCGCATTATACGCCAGGCACAACACTTTGTAATGCGCCTAAATATGGTGGGCTGTGCGCCCCCGTCACGCAATGTGCCTCCGTCGGGCAATGCGCCTAGATAGGCGCATTAAATATCTCACCAATGATATGCCATGAGCCGCAAGTTGCGCAATGCACCTTTTTTGACGCAATTCACCCTTTTCGGCGCATTAAGTTTGCAATGCAAGGTATCCCTGACACCAGTTTTTGGAAAGGATTGAACTTTCAGGCGCACTTTACACTGATTTAATGCGCCTAAAACTGGCATGGATGCGCCACTTTTCTTACATGTCGCCCTTAGTCTTTGCAATTAAGCATGATAGCTCATATGTATTGCCTCTGCTTTAACTGGAAATACAAGTATTTGGCACTGATAAGAAGAAATGTAATGTCTGCATGTGTATTGTTCATATACAGGTATTTATGTACTTTTTTTTGTCACTTTTGTATTTATATGTCCCTAAATTATGTTCCTTTCCTTTGTGCACCCTACATGTCCACCTCCTCTACAAACCCTCTTCCTAGCGGACAGAACCAACCCAAGGGTAAATAAAGAAATTGATTAAAAAAAACAAAAAAAAAAAAGAAACAAATCATAAAAGAGTCAATATATATAATTTCTCATAATGAAATGATGTCCTCAATAAGAGGAGATGTAACGGTTCATTCCTTATTGCTGCCTTTTTCCCCAATCATGAAAGTAAAATAAAATTCCCTGTAAAGCTTGGTCTCTGGAATGCTGAATTGCAACAATGCTTGTAGAAAATGCTCATTGCTGAGACAGGTGTATAAAGACACCCTTGGATCTCGCTTGGATCGCTACTGTATAGACATGCAGAAAATTTACTGTTGAATTAACTGGGTTAACTGGATTATTCTAAATTTACCGAGCAAACTCTTGCCGTTTCTCACACACACTCTGGGGACTCATTCATTGTTGTGTACCGTACACTACTTCAAATAAAAGCATTCAAAAATTAAGTGCGGTTTGCAAGATTGATGAAGAAACCATATGTTCCCTATTAAATGGAGAAAGGCAAAAATGTATAATTACGTCGTTTAATGTACTTAGCAAATATTTGGAATTGGTCTATGGAAATCCACTAAAGTGATTAGAAATTATGATGTGCAACAAGATAATACAGAAGGGATTTTTGTGCTGCCTTTTTCTTAATGTGACATGGCAAGAAACAGGCATTAGAGGAGATAAGTGCCAGTTTTAAAATAATAATCATAATAAAAACAGCAGAATACAATCAGCAAAAAAAGAAAGAAATGTGATCATTTCTAGAAAATCTGCAAAAATCGGCAAACTTTATATCGTCCTGATGCTTGAGAAGAGGAGAAAAAATAACACACCAAGGAGTTTAATTGCTTAGTCAAAGAGTTTATGGATGTTCTCACTAAAGTGACAAAGAACTTGGCTTAATTAAAGTGCTGCAGGGTCCATGATACCCAAGGGCTGGTTTGAGATGCAGATATTGGCAGACATGGATTTCCTTGTGTGATAAGAAAAGACGATCACTGCCAAACATGTGACCTTAACCTCTGTGGTGGTTGGCAGAATAAGTATACAATATCTTCCCCTCCCATTGCATTCCCCTGCCATAAGAGGCTAAATGTGTCACTAAAAACAACGTCAAATTTTATATATTTAATAGTTCCCAAGGTTTTTGAATAAATGTAGAAAAAGCAAATCTTCCAAAACAGAGGTGGGCTAGTCATTTGGCACAACATACTGTAATTATGTATTATATATTTTTTTAAATATATTATATATTTTTTTTTACATATTGATGTAGCAGAGTTTAACTTGACTGTGATATAACAGGGGGAAAAATACGCATTTAATACGATTTGGCAAGTTTTCCCACCTATAAAAAAATGGAAAGGTCTATAATTTTTATCGTAAGTACACTTAAACTGTGAGAGACAGAATCTAAAAAAAAAAATCCAGAAAATCATATTGTTTGATTGTTAAATAATTAATTTGCATTTTATTGCATGAAATAAGCATTTGATACAATAGAAAAACAGAACTTAATATTTGGTACAGAAACCTTTCTTTGAAATTACAGAGGTTTCCTATAGTTCTTGGCCAAGTATGCAAACACTGCAGCATTAATTTTGGCCTACTCCTCCATACAGATCTTCTTCAGGTCTTTCAGGTTTTATGGCTGTCACTAGGCTACATTGAGTTTCAACTCCCTCCAAAGATTTTCAATTAAGTAAAGGTCTGGAGACTGGCCACGCCACTCCAGGACCTTGGAATGCTTCTTACGGAGCCACTTCTTAGTTGCCCCGACTGTGTGTTTCACGTCATGCTGAAAGACCCAGCCACGACCCATTTTCAATGCTCTTACTTAGGAAAGTAGGTTGTTGGCCAAAATCTCGGGATAAATGGTCCCATCCATGCTCTTTTCGATATGGTGCAGTCGTCCTGTTCCCTCTGCAGAAAAGCACGCCAAAAGTATGTTTCCAAGCCCATGCTTCACAGTTGGGACGGTATTCTTGGGGTTATACTCATCCTTCGTTTTCTTCCAAACATGACGAGTGGAGTTGATACAAAAATGTTCCACTATGATCTCATCTGACTACATGACCTCCTTCCAAGCCCCCTTTGGATCATCCAAATGGTCATTGGCAAACCTCAAACGGGTCTGGACATGTGCTGGAGTGCCCGGCAGGATTTTAATCCATGATGGTGCAGTGTGTTACTAACAGTTATCCTTGAAACTGTGGTCCCAGCTCTACTCAGGTCATTGACCGGGTCATCCTGTGTAGTTCTGGGCTGATTCCTGACCTCTCTCAATATCACCCTTACACCACGAGGCGAGATCTTGCATGGAGCCCCAGACCGAGAAAGACTGACAGTCACCTTGTGTTTCTTCCATTTCCTAATAACTGCGCCAACAGTTGTTGCCTTCTCACTAAGTTGCTTGCCTATTGTCCTGTAGCCCATCCCAGCCTTGTGCAGGTCTACAATTTTGTCCCTGGTGTCCTTAGACAGCTCTTTGGTCTTGGCCATGGTGGAGAGGTTGGAGTGTGATTGAGTGTGTGGACAGGTGTCTTTTATACAGGTAACAAGTTCAAACAGGTGCAATTAATACAGGTAATGAGTGCAGAGTAGGAGGGCTTCTTAAAGAAAAACTAACAGGTCTATCATAGCCAGAATTCTTGCTGGTTGGTAGGTGATCAAATACTTATTTCATGCAATAAAATGCAATTAATTATTTAAAAATCTTACAATGTGATTTTCTGGATTTTATTTTAATTTTGTCTCTTACAGTTGAAGTGTGCCTACGATAAAAATTACAGACCTTTTTATTCTTCATAGGTGAGAAAAAAAAATTCTCACTGTATTTGCTCTTGACGTTAAACAAAAGCCATTGAAAAGCATTGAAAAATTTGAGACAACATTCTGTGCCGTGATATCATGGGCCATTACTTGTCAAGTTGACGTCTGCTACATCTGTAGATGTGCAAATGCATCACCACTTTGGATTTCAATGGATACTGGTGGTCTTCAAGAACAGAGAGCCATGGTTTTCAATGACCTCTTTTTAAACCAATAACCAGTCTTTCCTCATACATTGTATATTGAATGTGGTTTGAACATACAATGTCACATACACTACTGATCTGCGGCATATGTAATTGCCTTGAAGATCTGGCCAACTATCATGAACATTTTACTTGTAAAACAGTTGTATTAGTAAAGAGCATGCAGGTCTAGTAGTTTCTCTCTACAGCACAATGCCGTACCACATGACTGTTCTTTAAATGTGCTGGGATGAGCGCACCTTTGGGCAACAATTGAGGGCCCCATTTTCTCTTTTTTCTGGAACATTATATATAAAGTACATGATACAAAGAAGCTCCTGCACTCAACATAGAAAGTGATTTCCAGCTTGCAGCAGCTCTTTCTGTAATATGTAATGACTTGCTTTATCTCTATTACTTATCTAATTTTCCATAGAGTTATAAGGATAGTGAAATAAAGGGGTCTTACTTCTATGACTTGAAATGAGGCAGAAATTAATACAAGAAAGAAAGTTGTGTTCTGTCAGCTCGAAGGAACCATCAGAGCGAGGATGCACGGCCAATCCCGGAGGTCACGGGCAAATATCCAAGAATGTAGTTGTGGTCAGCACCAAAACAATAAAAGTTAATTTAAAAAAGGGACCCAAAAAAGAGCAAGCTGACCACGTTTCGGGTAATGCTACCCTTAGTCATAGCATGCTAAGAGCTGCACCCTAATTGCATATTCCAGCATATTCCAAGTGCCCAACAAAAAAATATTGACACCCTTTGCTCCAAAGTATTACAGGGCAAAACTACATATTTAAAAAATATATCAGACATATTATTATATTAGTTAATATTTTTTGCTTGTAAGCCAGCATGATGCACCACACAAATTGTATGACTTGCACCCTGTGAAACACACATAGGATCCAACAGCACAACCTCTGAATTAAGGATGCGTCATTTCAAACAGCCGAATCCAAAAGGGTAAAGTACAGCACAAAAGAAAAATAGAACAGCATCCAGCGGGTTCGAAATGTGAAAAACATCTTCAACATTTCAACGTTAGAAACGCTGCATGTCTTTTATGGGTGTTTTTCTGGAGGAAGAAATTTTTTCACATTCCTAATCCAGTGGATGCTGTTCTACTTTTCTATGGCAACCTGTAAAAGGCTTATCTATCTGAAATAGTAATACTAGTACTCACCCCAACTCATGGATAGTAGGTGTGTGAGTGGTTATCATTATTTTTGCACTTGAGAAATCTCCCTTGTATAGTACGATGGCTTTTCTGCATACTGGTATGAACTGGTTTTTATCAAATGTGCAGTTATGTATTAACTCCTTAACGACCGTGCACCGTCTTTTGACGGCGGCCGGTGTGGGTCGTTCGTCTGCAGCGACATCTTTAGGCGTCGCTGCAGACCTTGGGGTTTGCGGCGCCCGGCGCCGCAATTGCGCTATGATTGGGGCTGAACTACACAGCCCCGATCCCAGAGCATGTCCTGCGAGCACTAGAGTGCGGAGGAAACCTCCGCAACCCGATGCTTTAACCCTTTGATTGCGGCGGTGCGTTAACACAGCGCAATCAAAGGGTTCCCCTGCTCTGTCGGGTGATCGGAACACTCGGTGACCCGACAGAGCCCGGGGAACGGCTGCACAGTCAGCTCTGGGGACCTAGAGTGGCCTCAGTGCTGTCTGTGTAACAAGCCAGTGACCAGGACACACTGTGTCAAAGTGACACAGATTAAAATGTATTAGCATATATGAGTATGCTAATACATTACTAAGTGTAAAAAAAAAAAAATTTAAAATGTAAAACAGTTCTCCCTTCATGGGAGTAAAAAAAAAAGTAAAAAAAAAAAACAGAAAAAGTGTAAGAAAAAAGAATAAAAAATTAAATAAAATAAAAATAAATATTTAGTAAAAAATTGTGCATAAATTACACACACAAAAAAACCTACACATATTAGGTATCCACACGACCGTAATAACCTTTAGAATTAATCTAATACGTTACTAAGTGTGAAATGTGAATGGTGTAAAAAAAAATAAATAAATACTGCAATTATTTATAAGTGAACTTAAACTATTCCCCCATAAAGTACAACTTGTCTCCAATAAAACAAGGCCTCATACAACTGTGTCATTGGAAAAATAAAAAAGTTACAACTGTTGAAACGCAAGGAGGCAAAAACTAAAAAAATTTTCTGGTCATTAACTACTTTTCAGGCGTTCGGCTTAAGGGGTTAAGCAACTGCTCCTCTCTTGGATAGGTGTGTGAGGGATTGTTAATTAGTATTCTACACCTCTCATGTGGCACTGGGGCTTTTATAGCCTTCTTCTGGGAATGGTTTTTGTCCTAAACATGGCTGTGTTTCTGTGATTTTCAGTAAATAATGTCTCATTTTTATGTAAAATTAAGAAAAAATAGTTTTTATGCCATACACGAACCATGATAAAAGTTGTAAACTTATAGCATGGTTTGCTACAATCATGGTGATAAGAAACATGTATATATTATTTAAAATGAAGGAATCAATATACAGGTAGGCCCCGAGTTACGAACAGGTTAGGGACTGTAGGTTTGTTCTTAACTTGAATTTTTATGCAAGTCAGAACATGTATAATTATTAAATGTAACGCCAGCACAAAATAATTCTTTTTAGTTTTGGGTAGTGTAGGGAAGGGCTTTTATATCTGTTTTGCTGTCTGTGCCCCTGTTAAGAAGATTTGACCTCATTTTCACCTTATGTGCTGCTGTGGCATGCTGGAAATAGTCTTTTCCACAGCTCCTATCTGCTGTGGAACATGGAACTACAAGTGCTAGCATACCCCATAAGTCTCCGTTTGTAACAAGGGGACAGATGTAAGTCGGAACGGTGTAAGTCGGGGACTGCCTGTATATTAACATTTACTTATATGAAATTAGTACATTATTTAAAATCAATAACATTTAATTAAAAAAAAGCTTACTTAAAATTGCATATTTGTGTTTTCTGACGTTGTAAAGATTTTTTGAATTAAAAAAAAATATTATAAATTGAACATGGTTGTTTAATTATTTTTATTTATTTGTTTTAACCACGCAAATGTCTATTTGTCAGTATATTAGAAGGTGTACTAAAAGTATGCATTTAGTTGTTATGACTTACCTTTAAGTTTAAAGCGTCCTTCAATAAGATCTGGGTTATTTGCTCATAAAAGGTGTGGCCCCACAGAAATCCTTGTGATGTGGTCAAAGGAGATGGGGCAACTTCTTAGTCTCTTCCATTGTATGCTGCAAACTATGCTAATTGCAGCATACCTTAGGTAAAATTAGTATATTAGAGAATCCTCTGATCTCCACTGTTAAGTTTTGCGTAAGTTGTGTATTACAGCCATTGCTTCGCTCCTGATCACAGATCAACATGAGGAAAATGTTTTTCCTGATACTGTTTGTTGTTGATCACAAGCATACTTGGCTATAAGTAATCAAGCAGTTGGTGCTCACAGTGATTAAAAAGAGGTACTGCAAGTAAATAATAGAATAAAGTTTTAAGGAGTTTTCTCACCACATAGCTTCACAGAGCCACGCCAACTTTAGAATCACACATGCTGTTCAAGCTGTGGGTGGGTCTCTAGTAGTGATTGATACATCAGCTCACACTGACATGAGGGTGAAGAGCTCTAAAGAGTGTTCACTTAGCTTAATGAGAAGCTTCTAAAGTCAGTTAGTAGAGATAAGAGTCTACAGAAAGTGACTCACTATGGGTGGACTGAGTGAGTGATGGCAGCTTAGGGCAATGAGAAGTAAGGGAGAACAGGGAGAGGTGAGGAGAGATGATCTTAACCAGAGAAACGTGTGTGCTCTAATAGGAGGTAAAGTCTGCTGTATCTTCTGACAAAAGAAAAATCAACAAAGCAATGTATTTGAAAAAAAAGGTCTTCAATTACCTGTCCTATCATGTTAAAAGCACAAGTTCTATTGCAAAAAGGAGAAAAACTAGCGCTCGGAGAAGGAAAATCTAAGAACACCTGGGTAAGTTAAACGGTGTCTTAGTTTATTTTAGGTACCTGAGAAAGCCGGTTTGGAATGCCGGTGAAACGCGTTGTTTTACTTATCTAAAATAAACTAAGACACCACGCCAGTGGTTTAACTTACCCAGGTGTTCTTAGATTTTCCTTCTCCGAGCGCTAGTTTTTCTCCTTTTTGCAATAGAACTTGTACTTTTGCCGTGGATCCTCAGCGCAGAGTGTATCCAAGAGTGCGGAGAGTCCTACGGCTGCTGACTGACGGAGAACCTGAGGCTATATCGATACATCGATTTATGCTGGATATATGTGTTGTACCATTCTGTACAACTTTTAAAGGTGAGCGGCACATAATACACCTTTGGGAGCTGTTGTTTGTTTTTTATTCCACTTGATTGCGCTCTCCCTTATATCCTCTTTAGCGATATCACATCATGTTAAAAGCGCATCACTGTAGTGAGAAAAACCCTTTAAGTTTGAAGGATGAAGACCCATAAAAAAGATTACCAGATAAAGTTCAATTATATCAATAAGCAATAAAAGTAATAAGCCCAATTAAAAAGTTAGAAAAATAATAAAAAAAAAAAAACAATTACCTTACTGCAGCAAACAAAATCAAAAAGAGAATGAAAACCTATATGATTTTCATACATATAAAAACATGGAACGAAATGTTAGTAATCATTTAAAAGAAAGAACATAGATTTTAAACCAAAAGACATGGAAATTTCAGGAACTTAATGCTATTTTTGCTGCAAGTACTGACATTAAAACAACCGGAGCATTACATTCCTGAAACAGTTTGTACTTGAATGGCATCTGGAGAGCAGGTCTGCATCTTACACACATTGCCATTCCAAATATGGGGTTCTGGCCACAGCTGATCATTTCTAAAATGGCTTTAAAATCTATTCATGATATTGCTGCTTTTTTGTCATTGTTGAGTGGAGGGTGAAAGGGTAACATATAGCTATAAAAATGTGTTAACATCACTATTGCGTAATTAAGGTTGGCACCTTATCAGCATGTTACCTGCCATATAATTGGATAGGTAGCCAGTAAAATCTAATCAATTCCTGACTATGCCACTTCTTGACCAGGCACATTTTCCTTTTGCATACTGCACGCAGGGTTGAATGCTATAAAGCTTTCTAGCACTCAGTTATTCTACTAATTTTTGGCCTTTTTTTGTCATATGTTAGGCTTTATTTTATGTAACTTTTACATTAGTAAATTTTTTAAAATAGTAAAAAAATAGTCCAAAATAGTAAAAAAAAAAAATAGTAAAAAAAAAAAAATGTCAGTTCTTCTATATTTTTTTCCTTTAAAGCAAAAGTGGTGCTAAATTAATTTTTGTAACGGTGTCACTTTTCCATCATGGATGCTTATATATAGTTGATATAAAGGTTTAGGGTCATCAGGGGTGATGCTAAAAGTTGTGATTTGTTAGTATTAATTGTAATAAAATTTTATTTTTGTGTTTGTCTTTTATTATTATTTTACATATTGTGCCCCCCATAAAGTATGAAGAAGACCTTTGGGGGGCCATTTTAAATTTGTTTTCTCATTTGCCCTGTAACAGGGGCTGATATACTAGCCTCAGTTTCAGGGGAAATACATCCCCTGTAATGACTGCAGAGCTGATCTGGGTCTGAGAAGACCAAGCAGCTCTTGCAATTACCTGATTGAGAAGGCAGGAAAGGTAATAAACCCTCCCTGTCTTCTTAGTGAAGAGCCCAGCTAATGCTGCCAGCTGCCTCTCCACTCGCGTAGCTGTACAATTAGTGTGCAGCTGCGATCTCTGTGCAGACATTTCAGAACATCCATGCAGAGTTAGGGCTTGTTCACACGACGTTTTTGTGATCCGTTTTACGGATCCTTTAAAACGGATCTGAAATTGTCAGTGTGATTAACATTGCTTTCAATGGCAAAAGCGCATCGCTGTTCACACGAGTGATTGCCGATGCGCTTTTCGCGATGCGTTTTTCGGATCCGTTTTAAGAATTGACATGTCAATCCTTCTTGCATTTTGCGCAAGAGAAATCCCCATAGGAATTTAATGGAGTGCGCTTTTGGCATCCGAAAGCGGATGCAAAAGCGCAGTATACATTTTTGGGTGCGTTTTAGATTCCGTTTTCGATGCAAAAACGCATCCGTAAACGCATTGGGATTTAAATTAAATATAAAATTTTTAAAATTATGTTTGGCTTTTATTTAGTTTATAAATGTATGTAAATATATATATATTATAATATATATATATATAATGTATATAATAATATATATATATTATATATTTTATATATAAATTCTATACAAAAATTTAAATGTATATTAATATTATAAATGTGTATAATTTGTATATAAATGTACATTTATATATAATATATATATATATATATATATATAATATATATAATTAAAATATATATATATATATGTATACTAAATATATATTTAATTTATAAAAATTTAGTTAGAAATTATTTAGTTTATACATGATTGTTATTAATTAATTTACATGGGGTGGGTTGGAAAACTATTGGTTGATTAAAAAAAAAAAATAGGGGGAGGGCTGGTTCTAAAATCATAGGTGTATTTAAAGATGAATTACACTAGGTAAAAAAGAGTTTTTTTTCTTTTTCATTTATAGGTTATATTATATTTAAATTTCAGTTTTATAGGTTTATTTAAATAAAGCATTGAAAAAACGGATCCAAAAAACGGATCGTAAAAACGCATGCAAAACGCATTCCAATTAGCACCAAAAAAGGATCAGCTGTTGCGTTTTTTGGATCCGCTTTTTGGATGCAGTTTACATCCAGTTTTCGCAGGTTAAAAACGGATCCGTAAAACGCATCCAAAACGGATCCAAAACGTCGTGTGAACAAGCCCTTAGGGTATGTTCACATGGCATATTGCAAACGTACCGCGGCACTAACATTCATTTTCCCCGGCACGTAAACGCCGGGAAGAAGTGACAAGTCACTTCTTTCTCCCAGTGTGTATTGTACACCGGGGAAAACGTCGGGTCAATGAGAGAGATTACCATATATGCAGGGTGTAATTCGTGCATATTGCAGCCCAATTACATGCTGAATTATGCCCCACAAATACACCATGTGAACATACCATTAGATGTTGACTGCCAAAAGGCAGGTAAAAGTTACGAAAAGTGAATCTTCAAAGTGCACCTTACCTTATGTTATTTCTATAGTTTTATTTTTTTTATTCTTCCTGAAGGCTCTGAATTTATCTCCCTCTCCTTTTCCCTGCTCCTAAACTTAAAGAGGATTTGTCATCAGACTTTCACAGAGCCTGCTCTTCACAGTCAGTTTCTGGCTATTAATTTCTGATTAGGTTGTGGGTGGTTCTATAGCAGTTATTGGCATATCAATTCTTCTATTCCTAGCTGAGCCTGCTGGAGGGAAATTGGTAAAAGAAAAGATTAAGCAGCAGGGCACAAAGGTACATAGCTCTAAAGTGTTAAAGTTTGTCAGTAAGAAACACAAACAAGCTCATATGCTGCTGATAAGAAACAGCAGTTAGTGGCATCACCCTCCCAACCACTGCTGCTTTAGAAGACAAGTGATTGGTAACCTAGGCAAACTTGTGCACACAAGCAGGAGATAAGAACTGCTCTAATTTTGAAAGGAAGCATGATAAGAACAGTCATGTTTACTTCCCTTTCCCTGCAAGCTAATCACTGTGGTGAGAAAACTTCTTAAAAAGGGGTGTTCCGGGAGTTAAGAAAGTTCGTTGGTCTGTCAGGGCATGGTAAAGAATAGGAGATAAGACTCAAACTTCACTCCTAGATGCTCCTGTTCAGCCCCAGCGGCCGGTCCGTTTATCCAGAAAGTAAGTAGTGAAGGTTCATCATTCATATGACAGGTTCTGCCAATCATAGGTCACAACGTCACGTGCAGGTGTCCATTCTGGCCCGTGACTGGCTAAATCTGTCAAGTGAACAGGACGGACACAGGAACATCCGGGAGGTAAGTATGAGTCTCATTTTCTATTGTTTTTCAGGCACCGACAGACCAACGAGCTTTCTTAACTCACGGAACACCCCTTTAAACTATGAGTATAATAAAGTTGGGTACAACACCAGAGCTTAGGGTTATGCCTTACTGGGAGGTAATATAAACCTCCATTACTCCTCCACTCCACCTACACTAAGAAAAAAGCAACTTAAAAAAAGGAAGCCAAAAGTGTGAAATGTCCCGGTTTTTTTCAGGAGCTTGAAGACTCAAATACAAACTGAACACTGAGCAATTGTGAAAAAATAAAGCAACCTTGCAAATAGTTAAACACATGTTGCAATGGTTAAAGAGCAGAAGCCAACCCGGTGAATTACGGTGATCCTACAGTCACACTCCATTCCATCTGTGCCATAGTTTGTGCTGAAAGCATGTTAACAAGACCCAGTGGGCAGATGGAAGTGAATATGACTGCAGGATTAGATTACACAGGGTATGTTTCCAGTCTGTAACCCTGGAGACACAGGGAGACATAACAGCTGTATTCAGAAAATGGTAGGTTACTTTTAATATTTGAAAATCTTATCTTTTATTATTTTAGATGCACTAGAGCAATAGCAGATAGTTGCAAAGATGTACACATTCAAAGGATTAACTTTCTTCACTCTAGTATTGATTATTATGCAATAAAGCAAGCAAAGAAAATGAATTAAGGAGTTGATGGAATCAAATGCAACTTGTAATATGTGAATGTAATGATTATATGTAAATGATTACAATATTAGTGCTAAAGGATGAGTTTATTGGGGAAAAACTAAGGGCCTGTCCTAATGGCAGTGTTTTCGCATTTAAAAACCGTCTGTAAACCGACTGTCAACCTTTGACGTTGATTTCCCGCCGGACGGTTTTTTTCACCACCGTCGTTCCTATAACTTAGAACATGTTCATTCTTCCACCTGGTTTTCGGGCGTAACATGAGCATGTCAGTGGTTGAGGGGGACGGGCGAATCCGCAAACCGCGGACAGAACGGTTCCACAAAACCACGTACAAGATGTCAAAATACCGGCCAGATTCTTTTCATCAGAATCCATCCGGTGTTTTAACCTGCTGTGTGGACGCACCCTAAAGTTGAAAAGAGACTCTAGTACCCGATTGCCCACCTCTTGCCTCACTATAAGATCAAATACAGTTGGGCAACCTAAAAAAAACATTTGCTCATAAATGTTGGGAGCCGAGTCTGTAGATCCTGCACACTTCCAGGTTGCTGAAGCTGACATTCCAGCTGGCCCTGTAAATGCTCAACTACTGATAAATCTTACGACTGGACAGGGCAGAGAAGTGTTGCAGTCTTGCATAGACATTCTTTGGAAACCATTGCTGTGTGTGAGTGAGCATTATCCTGCTGAAAATTTCCTGATGAAAAGCCTGCCATGAGAGGCAACACAAGTGGCTTCAATGTGTCCTACACACATTGCTGAGCCGTTACTGTCCCACAAATCACTACAAGAGGCGGCCGACTGTCATATCTGATGGATCCCCAGATGATTATACCAGCAGAAGGGGCAATGTGTCACTACCCGGCAAACACTGGATTAAGCCGCTCACCACAAGGTCTTCATACTCAGACCCGGCCATCTTCAGATCCCAAACAAAACCTGGATTTGTCACTAAAGAAAATACTGCTGCAGTCCACAGCAGGTCAGGTTTCTCATTCATCACCAAAAGGTTGCTGCTGGTAAAACATTTTGTTGAAGGTTTCTCATTCATGACACAAAAGCAAACAAAGTTGACAGTGGCTGGTTGTTAATGGAACAGGGACCCCAAATTGGAACAGGGACACCAAATTTACTTCTGCTAAGTGCCTGATCTGGGTAGAGACAGAGGTGTCTTGATGGAGCTGTGGAAGCTGCTTGTGCTTGTAAGAAGATAAAAAGATCCTCTCTGTTTGTGGTTTGTCTGGACCATCTGAAGCCTGTTCGCCAAGTATGCATGCCCCCATGAAACCACTGCTCCCAAAACCATGGTCAAATTGGTGGGGTGGTGAGCTATTTGTTGAAATGACCGTCCTGTTTCTTACAATCCAATGATGTGCCCCCCCCTCGAAGTCTGTCAACTGATCAAAATGTCTTTGAGGGCGTCACAGAGGTATGACTAGCAGTCAATGATTTCTCTCTTACTTTTTACATGTCACAATGGAATTGCTTTTACACCCTCTGATGGGAAGACAGTGTATCTAGCCAGTCCACTCCTGCAATTATTGACATATTAGCCAGAGACACATTTACACATAATTTTATTTTTTTCAATGAATGTTTTTAGGACACAATACAGGCAGTCCCCGGGTTACGAATGGGATAGGGACTGCAGGTTTGTTCTTAAGCTGAATTTGTATGTGAATCGGAACAGGTACAGTTATTGAAAGTAACTTCAGCCTGATTTTTTTTTTTATATGGTGCAGGGAAGAGTTAACACCCATTTGATTTGCTGTTCGTGCACCATTTCAGAAGATTTCCCTTCACTCTCTGTCTCTCATGTGCTTCTGTGGCATGCTGGCACTTGTAGTTCCTCAGCTTGTGACTAGGAGACAGATGTAAATCAGAACGTTGTAAGTTGAGGACTGCCTGTATGTGATCCCATTCTACAATGGACTGCACTAGTTCACTTTAAAGGGAATGTGTCATCAAAAATGACTCAATGTTTAATTCACGTTTCTATGTTAAACACATATTTTAGGATTTTTTTTTCATTTTTCATATCACTTTCAATATTTTTTAATAATTCTTAAGTCTTGCATTTTTCACTTTGGCCACTGCTTTAACAGCAGTTAGAGAGATGCTTTACAGTAGCTTCATGCACATAGGAGTCTTAAGACTGATTCAGTCCCATTGACTTCTATAGGTGAGTTTTCTAGTCATGTTCTGTGACCTGGGAAGAAGTCACTGTGCAGGGAGGTGAAAGGGTGAACTCAGGGGCTTTTCTAAATTGCACTCAGGGCGAGGTGAAGAAATTTCGCCCCCCCCCCCTCCCTGTAAAATAATGCACCACAATGCGCCACAATGCTTCACCAGATAACTGCCCTCTGTAGCCATGTAATACCCCCCTGTTACCAGATAGTATCCCCAGCAGCCATGATAGTTGCCCCTGTAGCCATGATAGTTGCCCCTGTAGCCAGTGTCCCCCTGTAGTCAGTTGTCCTTGTAGACAGTGTCCCCCTTGTAGGCAGTGTCCCACTCCCAGCCAGTGTCCCCCTGGTAGCCAGTGTCCCCCCTGTAACCAGTTGCCTCCTGTAGCCGGTGTGCCCCCTGTAGCCAGTGTCCCCCCCTGTAGCCAGTGTCCCCCTGTAGCCAGTTGTCCCATGTAGCTAGTGTCCACCTGTCGCTAGTGTCCCCTGTAGCCAGTTGCCCCCCTGTAGCCAGTGTCACCCCTGTAGCCAGTGTCACCCCTGTAGCCAGTGTCACCCCTGTAGCCAGTTGCCCCTTGTAGCCAGTGTCCCCCTTGAAGCCAGTGTCCCCCCTGTAGCCAGTGTCCCCCCTGTAGCCAGTGTCCCCCCTGTCGCCAGTGTCCCCCCCCTGTCGCCAGTGTCCCCCCCTGTCGCCAGCGTCCCCCCCGTCGCCAGGGTCCCCCCTGCAGCCAGTTGCACCTTGTAGCCAGTGTCCCCGTTAGCCAGTGGCCCCCCTGTAGCCAGTTGCCCCTTGTAGCTAGTGTCCACCTGTAGCCAGTGTCCTCTGTAGCCAGTTGCCCCCTTATAGCCAGTGTCCCCCCTTGTAGCCAGTGTCCCCCCTGTAGCCAGTGTCCACCTTGTAGCCAGTGTCCCCCCTTTAGCCAGTGTCCCCCCTGTAGCCAGTGTCCCCCTGTAGCCAGTGTCCCCCTGTCGCCAGTGTCCCCCCTGTCGCCAGTGGCCCCCGTGTAGCCATTGTCCGCCTTGTAGCCAGTGTCCCCCCTGTAACCAGTGTCCCCCCTAAAGCCAGTGTTCCCCTGGTAGCCAGTGTCCCCCCTATAGCCAGTGTCCCCCCTATAGCCAGTGTCACCCCTATAGCCAGTGTCACCTCTGTAGCCAGTGTCCCCCTGTAGCCAGTGTCCCCCCTTGAGGCCAGTGTCCCCCCTTGAGGCCAGTGTCCCCCTGTAGCCAGTGTCCCCCCTGTCGCCAGTGTCCCCCCTGTTGCCAGTGTCCCCCTGTAGCCAGTGTCCCCCTATAGCCAGTGTCCCCCTAAAGCCAGTGTCCCCCCAGGTAGCCCGTGTCCCCCCTGGTAGCCAGTGTTCCCCCTGGTAGCCAGTGTTCCCCCTGGTAGCCATTGTCCCCCTTTTACCCAGTGTCCCCCTTGTTCCCAGTGTCCCCCCTGTTCCCAGTGTCCCCCCTTTATCCAGGTCGCCCCTTGTAGCCAGTTGCCCCCTGTAGCCAGTTGCCCCCTGTAGCCAGTTGCCCCCTGTAGCCAGTGTCCCCAGTGTAGCCAGTTGCCGCTGTAGCCAGTTGCCCCCTGTAGCCAGTCGCCCCTTGTAGCCAGTGTCCCCCCTGTAGCCAGTGTCCCCTTGTAGCCAGTGCCCCCCTGTAGCCAGTGCCCCCCCCCCTGTAGCTACGGATTTTTAAAATAATAAAAACTCACTCACCTTTCCAGGATCCGTGCAGCAGCCAGGTCCCGGGAGCCGGGATTCAGTGTAAGCGGCATGATGTAATCACGCCGCTTACACTCAGCTCCCGGTGTCTCCTGGGACGGACGGGAGCCGAGACTCAGCATCGCAGGGGGCGTGGTGAAAGCCGTGGGCCCCCTGCGACAATGCTGTGTATGTATTAGTGTGCTGAATGAGCGCTGATACATACAGGGGAGGAGGCAGGAGGGGAGCGATCCGTCCTGCCTCCTCCCTGTGTCGGCAGCTGCATTAAGTGTATGCAGCTGCCGGCAGCCAGAGGCTAACCGCGGGGTGGCGCGGCGGGCGGCGCCCCCCTCGGATGCGGGGAGCGTCGGCACCCCGGGCGATCGCCCGCCAATAGGAACGGCCCTGGGTGAACTGTGACTATCTCCTCTTGTGACTGGTGGATCCTGTGTTATCTATTCACACTGGTGTCTCCTTTCAGTTTGACCCTCCTTGTGCTGATAATGAGCAGACAACTGAGAATCTTTCTCTACAGAACAGAAAGTGTCTATTATTAGGCTTAATGGCCAAAGTGAAAACTGCAGGACTTAAGAACTATTAAAAAATATTGAAAGTGATATGGAAAATAAGAAAAAATATATAACCAAAAATTGTGCTTAACATAAAAACGTGAGTTAAATAATAAGTCATTTTTGATGACACATTCCCTTTAAAGGGGTTCTTAACTTTAGACACTTTGGCAAGAGGCTGATTACCAAGTGTCCTCCTCCAGAGAACCTCAGCAATCACCTTTAATTTGTGAAGAAATTTGGTATTAAGTGTTCCCTGCAACGTTGCCAAAGGAAAAATAAAGCATTACACTAGGTCCATTCAAGTCTATGGGTGGTTTGCATAAGACACGACCTTTACAGGTCCTTCAGAGTGTGAGATGCTTATTGTAAGCACTCTCCACTCTGGCTAAGGGATGGGGATCCTTAACTTAAAATTCCCTAGTAGTGTGTATGAAAATAGTTTTTCTAAACCAGAAAATCCCTTTATGAATCAAAAGCCAACAACTAAAAAGTCATGACAAGCATTGCAGTGTATACAAACCTATTTTTGTCTTTATAGGGTTAAAACACCCAACAGACAATATGTATTAATACAAAATCAAAGAGCAAGAGTGTGAAATCTAGAATTTTCTCCAAAATATAAATAAACCTCTCGTACCCGCCTTCTCCTTACAGCAAATATGCTTGAGAGTTTTTAAAGAAAGATTAACAGATTATTTTTTTTCACAACTGAATAGCACAGTAATCACCCCTAGCTTCTGGGGAGTGCAGATGTTTGACTAAAACAGAGTAATGAACACTGCGTTCATGTGAGCACAAAATGTGTTGAACAAGGCAAGTATTAATTTTAACAGTTTCATTTTTAGTCTGCCGAAGAACATTTCGGTTTTATTTTCCCCTAATTAGCATGGAGCTGCCAACTATAATACAATATCATTTTGAGAATTAAACTATAATGTAATGCAGGTTTCTATTAGCTAAACTGCGGCGGTAAAACGCAGAGTTGATTTTTCTTTTATAAGAACAGTATGCAACGCAAGCAAATGGAATTATGAATAAAATGAGATTTACACGTTTGCTTTTTAAAGGGGTTATCCTATAAGTGCATATAGATGTCACAGAGAGATTCTCTGTAATCGGGCTGGTTCTCATAATAAAGGATTACCTTTATTAATGAGACAAGCAAACAATGCTACAAAACACACAAACAATATAGTAATACACACCCACACAAGATAAAATTGGGTGTCATAGTTCGACAACTTGATAATTCCTGTCCATATGTTCTATCAATTCCTATGTGGTATAAAAGATGCATATTTTCCATTTAGAAAAATCAGATGCAGATATTGACAGCATATATTCTTATAGGAAAAAAGAAATATCTGCAACTTATACTACAGGGCTGTGGAGTTGGAGTCGGTGCCTATTTTGCAGGAGTCGGAGTCCTCGTAAAAGGGACCGACTCCAACTCCCAAAATATATAATAAGTCGGTCCAGTTAGTTCGATGCAGTGCAAAGAGCAAGAGGAATTGGGAAAAGATTCTGCTCCCAGGGCAAACAGATTTCAGGAAAATATTTCACCTGCTTTCAAAGAAGTAGAAGAGTTCAACCATTCATCAAAACTGACTGTGGCTGAGGCAATTACTTTATACCCTGACATTGTTAGAGACGTTGCCCATGTGGTCACTGCTTTGCTCCCAACCCAAGTTAGTGTAGAGAGGCCGTTCTCTAGCCTGGAAATAATGAGATCAGATGTGAGGTCATGTATGCAGGATCTGATGGAGGCAATACTATTTCTCAGAACAAATTCAGAGACTCCACAAATGTTCCTGCAGTGTTTTGCATATTTACAATTTTTTTGTGTCCTAAAGTCATATCCAATAAATATATTTTACACGGTCAAGAAAAATGGTAACAATGCTTTGAACTTGTGATTTTCAGGCTCCATATCTCTCCATCCACTACAGCTTTGTACATGAGGCTACTGTAATTTTATATACAGTCATCTTACCTATCTTATACATAAATTTGACTTTCAAGTATTTAGCATCTTCTTAGTTCTGCAGATTATTTCCTGTAACTGCATTGTTACTGTTTTGCTCCTAAAATTTTTATTATTTTGTTATTATTTGGTAAATCCTTCTGAGCTCTGGATCAGATTCAAGCTGGACTTGACCATAATCTGATCCCTGGTCTCTTCTACACATTCCCAATGTTGGTGCAGACTGGACTTGGATACAAATACAGCTTTTTCTTCAACTCTACCCACAAGTGTTCAAAAGATCAAAACATTGTTACCCTTTTGCTTGTCAGTGTCTGTTCTACCTAACTAGCATTATTATTGTATAATAAGGTGATAAAAAGCCAGATGTTACCACTTTACTACAGTAAAGTTATCACTTAAACATGCGCCGTGTATGATGGAGTTGGAAGTTTGGGAAGTTGAGGAGTCGGAGTCGGGGCTTTGGCTTGCCGACTCCACAGCCCTGCTTATACACGTTGTCATTTTCGTACTTATTTTTACCACTGTGAGATTTTTTTCCAGCATACTCTGTATGTGTTGTGAATTTTGATTGCGGAATTTCTTCATAGACTCTGATCTGTGAAATGTCATTGTGGATTGCGTGGCATATTTTTATGCTATGTGAGAATTTACGATTAGAGTATACAGACGTTATAGAAGGAGTTCACTGCTTATGGACACACTCTATTAGTGATAGTTGAGCGATGCCCCAAAGAAAACAATTATTTTCCCATTAGAAAAAACTGTGTATTATGTGGTTGACCATTCATTAGTGGGTTCCTTTTCCCCTGTGGCAGCTATTTTAGATGAAATGATCAGCAATCAGAATCTGATAGTCAGAGGTTTTAAGTTTGCTCCATGGTGATCTATGGTCAGAGTGGCTTGAATAGACAACATGTTGTCTGGGGCATATTTACTACAGGAATTGGGGCAACATACTGGCATATATGCTTTCAGGAATATCAGGTGCTGTTAAGTACATTTCGACTCATAGTGACATAGTGGATAATTGTTCTGAACTGTGCTCAGTTATCAGTTAGTTGGCTTCCATATGTTTTTCCATTGTGTTAATCTAGCTCATTGCTGGTTTTCCTCTTTTTCATTTACCTTCTACCTTGCCAAGTATAATGTAGTTTTCTATAGATATTTCCCTTCGCAATATGTGTCCAAAAAAGTCGTAGTCGTCATCAAAGCCCTTGGGACGTCTGACTGCTGATTTTGCTGTGCAAGAAATGATTTTCAGAAGCTGCTAATACATTTTTATTTAGGGTCATGCAATGTAAGCATATGATTTACACAAAAGTTTTATTTTAAACAGTTTTCAGACGCTTCTGTGCCATTTGGTAAAAGGTTTGTGACTTCATGTAAAGAGGCCTGGCTTCATCCAATATTAAGGTCTCCTTATTTGCTGCTGATCTTCTGAATTATCTATCTGACCCACTGGTGGAGGTTCCGATAGCTTTAGATCGGTTACATGAGTTTGGCCTTTTCTCGGGCTTCAAGCTTAATGTTTCTAAGTCAGAATTGTTGGATCTCTCCCCTGCTCATTCACCCTCCTAACATCTGCTTTGCAATTTACCTATATCCCTGGTGGGTGCCTCCATCAAGTGTCTGGGAATAAATATCGGTAAGTCCCCTGAGTCCATTTATCACCTCAATTACCCCCTCTGTTCCTCAAAATTGGTAAGGAACTAGAACGATGGATGCATCTTCCGCTCCCCTTACTCGCTAAGGCTCATCTTCTCAAGATGATGACGTTCCCAAAAATACTATATTGTTACAAACAATCCCCTTATTGCTTAGACATAAAGATGTCCGCCAACTTTATAGCGCTTTCACTTCTTTCCTATGGAATAAAAAATGCCCCCGGTTAGCCCTTGCTAAACTGATCCTCCCAAGGGATAGGGGAGGGCTGAATTTGCTGGATTTGAGGTTGTATAATCTAGCCAGCCTCCTGCGTCACGGATCGGATTGGGTTAAACAGTCTTCCAGATATTCCAATCTCTCTACTGAGGCGGCACTGGTTCACCCATGGACGCTTCCAGGCCTTCTTCATACCAAATATTCTGCTCTTCCTAAGGTGGCGAAACATAGCCTCATTGTGAGGGACACGATCGGAGCCTGGAAGGCCTGTAGAACCCTGTTTTCTCTGCCCTACCAGACCAGTAGATACCTTCCTATCTATGGACACCCAGAATTCAAACCTGGCCTTGATAACCCCCAATTTAAAGTCTGGAGGAGTAAAGGGATCTTAACTATTTCCCAGCTTATTCACCCTTCCCACCAACGGATTTACTCTCTCTCAGAATTATCTCAAAAATATTCCTTGCCACCATCGCATTTTTTGGCCTACTCCCAAATAGTGAGTTTTTATAGAAGTAAGGACATGAGGCCGTCTCATTTTAAGTTGAATGCTTTTGATAATGTCATTGGCCCTACTTCTTCAACAGACCACTCTCTATCAGCGCTATATGCTGGTCTTCGTAGGGGTTCAGAAGACGAGGGGCCTTGCAGGATTTTTGCTAAGTGGGAGAAGGTCTACCCTAACCAGGAGATCTCTTCTACAATTCTCCAGGGATGGCTGAAGATCCATAAATATATAGTTAATG
Source organism: Phyllomedusa bahiana (assembly GCA_025379985.1). Lineage (NCBI taxonomy): Eukaryota > Metazoa > Chordata > Amphibia > Anura > Hylidae > Phyllomedusa > Phyllomedusa bahiana. Next base: position 96,873 of record JAODAL010009928.1, read on the forward strand.
AGAAGTGGAGGGACACATTCTTTAGAATTGCCCATTCCGCAATTTACGGCTTTAATATCCCCCCTCATCCAGCTTGTCCAGACCGTTTGATGTCCTGTCCTAAGTGTGGCACCCCCCGCACGGATTTTGTCCATAGTATATGGACCTGTGTGGAAACCATGAAGTTCTGGGAGACAGTCATACAAACTCTGAATCTTAAGTTTCGGTGTCATTTAACTTTAGAGCCAACACAGCTCCTGTTCCATAATTTACCACAACATTTTAGGAACCACCCAATTCTGCACATATTTTTATTAGCGGCTAAAAGAAGCCTCCTGGCCAAACTGTCCCTACATTGCAGGAAGTGATCCAGGTGGTAAAACATCATCTCGAAATGGACAGAATCGACATTATCAGGACTAAGGAAACCCAATGCTCTAAATTTTTCAAGAAATGGCAGGAGTTCATAGGTAACTTTTACACCCCCCAGGAGATCAAGGAGATCATGCAGCCTTTTGTCTACACCTCCTGGTATCTCTCATACATGGGAGCTTTACCTCAGCCATATCCTGACACCATGCCCTGGATACTCCTGTGGTGACTGGGCGTGAATTTGTCCTCTATCTATTTCTCTCCCTCGGGCTTTAGGGGACGAGGGCCGTGTGGCGATCTCGCAGCATTGTATCAGCACAGGATTTGTTTTCACTTTTTATCCCAGACCTTACTTGATTACATAGGTGTATGTGATTATGTCTCTTATACATATCTGCATATGGGGACCACTGTTCTGTGTTGTTTTGGGTTATTTTTTGTTTTTTTGGGTGGGGGGGTTACTTTTTTTATTATTTTTTGTTTTCTTTCTTTAGTGAAGATGGAGACTTCTTTTGCTTCATTCTTATTATTATGATACCAAGTATGTCATTAGTGCTATTTGTTACCTTCATTGCTTAGTACTTTTCTTATCTGTAGTAATGATGCCTTATATTATTTATTTGTGTGTCGAGTAGTATCTCATCTAATGGACAGTTATTATATGTTTTTGTTATTGTAAAATTTTATAAAAATTATGTTTACAAAAAAAAAAAAAAAATAGGCCTGGCTTAGTGTGTGACACTGTGCGGCCAAGATAACACTGCAAAATTTTGCCGCAAGTAATGGCGTACAAAAGAAAGAATAATGGAGAGTACAAACTGAGTTTAAACATGTGTCACATTGATCTACACTATGATAAATCTTCTGCATTTTTAGATTGTCAAGTCTAAATACACTAAGTATTCGACATGAGTAATAAATAAATCTGACAAACTGTGTTTGAAGCTGGTCGTAGGCACAAGACAAAATTGGCCAAAAATTCTTTTAGCTAACAGTTGTCTTTCCCCACTCGATAGTACTGTAGTTTCGACTTGGTCAAAGGTACAGGTTCTGTCACAAAGAAGGATTTCAGGGGGGAAGTGTTACTTCTATTCCACAACCACACAAATCAGGGACAATGCACAAGCCATCAGATATACAACTGTCTGGAGATTCTGGAAAAATAAATGCATCTGCCCCAAAATATGTGGATGACTGTTCTGAAAATATGCACTAAGAACTACCATCAAAGCCAACACTACCATTAAGATGTACTGTCTAGGCTGCAACCATAAGGAAGCACAAAAATCCAAACACACATCAAAGTTTTTGATACATAATTCTAATAAAGGTATCGATGGACTTCAGTGAACTTCAAGCAGTAGTTCAAAGACTTTCAAAATTCTCTTTATAGTTCAATTAAAATGGCTCGATTGCGTTCCGAATCGTTTTTAAGCACTAGGAATACGTCTAACACTTAGTGTCAGTGACAACTTGTAAATGTAGTTCTTCGAAGTTGAAACTATACACAACACGCTTTGAAACTGGATTTGAAGGAACTAATGGAAAATTCTGTGAGAAAGAAATTTGTGAAAGAAATGTTACACTTATTTGGCCTAAGGAGCAAAATAATCTGAAGCCAGCACTGACCACCCATCTGATTCACTGATGCTAAGAGCTTGAAAAGAGCCAGGTCCAACAGCTCATTAACCCCTTAAAGGGAATCTGTCGCCAATTTTTTTTTTTACTTGTTAAATCAGCCCCTACCATATTCTACAAAACCTCACACCTCACACTCTCTCTGACTCTCTTGCACCTCTTTCCACTATCTCCTCATTCAATGACCCAGACGCAGCCACCACTTTCTACAACCATACAATCATCACCGCCCTTGACTCAGTCGCTCCTCTCACACACAACAGAACCCGCAAAATCAACAGACAACCCTGGCACACAGACTCTACCAAACAGCTGAGGCGTGCTTCCAGAGCTGCCGAACGCCGCTGGAAGAAAACTCACTCCATTGATGACTTTGCCTTATACAAACACTCACTGCAGACATTTAAGTCCGCACTCGCCTCAGCCAAACAGGACTATTTCACCACTCTCATATCCTCCCTGTCCCACAACCCCAGACAATTATTCAAAACCTTCAACTCTCTTCTCCGTCCACCAACACCTCCTCCCCCATCCCTCCTTTCAGCAGATGACTTTGCCATTCACTTCCTCCAGAAGATCAACCTCATCAGAGAAAGCTTCAGCCCGCAGTCCCCACCACCCTCCTCTACCCTTGCAAACTGCTCTTCCCCCTTAACTTGCTTCCCCACGGTCACTCATGACAAGCTCTCCTCCTTACTGTCCAAATCCAACCTCACTACCTGTAGTCTTGACCCACTGCCATCCCACCTCATCCAGACCTCAGTGCTCTCTATCACCCCAGCACTCACCCCTACTCTTCAACCTATCAATAACCTCTGCATCTTCCCCTTCACGCCTTAAACAAGCTACGTATCAATCCAAGTCCTAAAAAAAACCAACCCTTGACCCCAGTCTTCTTCTGTCCACTAGCGCCCCAGTCTCACTGCGTCCTTTTGCTTCCACAAACTCCTCGATCAGCACGTCCATCTTCAGCAGTCCTCGGCCACCTCTCTCCAACTCACATGACCCACTACAATCTGGTTTTCGACCCCAACCACCTCTACCGAAACCACCCATAACCAAATCACTAATCCTACTAGTAACTGCTAAAGCCTCATGTCCTCTACTCTGTGCTCCTTCTCTAACCTGTCCTCTGCCTTTGACCTGTCGACCATGGCTCCCTCGCTAACAAATCCTCGTCCTCCTCGGCATCACACAGACTTGGCCTCGTTCCTGAACTCCACGGTACCTCACTGAACGGGACTTTCGCTCACTCATTCTCGCTCCCACCTCCGCCTCGTCCCGCCTCTCACTGTCGGTGTCCCCCCAAGGTCAGGTCCCTGGGCCCAATACTCTATCTAGCACACTTGTCTCCGTCAGCTCATAGCCTCACATTGGCTTCATTACCACCTGAATGCGGATGAACCCAACTCACATCTCCGCCCCAGATGTCACTTCCTCTACTCTCGGCCACCCTGACTGTCTGTCCTCCATTTCCTTCCCCTTCTCTCATCACGTCCTCCAAAACTAAATGGTGGAGAGAAAAAACAGAACTCATCATCTTTCACACCCACTCTACCACTGCCCCAGATCTCTCTATTACAGCAACGGCTCTGACAAACTCAACCGGTCCGCAAGTCCGCTGCCTTGGGTAATCCTTGACTCTGCTCTTATCTTTCAAACCACACATCCAAACCCTCACCCTCTGCCTGCCGCCGTCCACCTGAAAAACATCTCTCGCATCCGCTCATAGTCTTCTCAACTATGACACTACACAAAAACTGGTCCCCATGCCCTTGACCACTCCCGCGCTAGACTACTGCACATCCTTCTCAGTGCCTCCCAGCTAGCCACCCTCGCTCCCCTCCAATCCAATCCTTAACTCTGCTGCCCGTCTATCCACCTCTCGCCTCCTCTGCCTCTCCCCCTGCCAATCCTTCACGGCTTCCCATTGCCCAGCGAATTTATTTCAAGCTACTAACCATGACAGACCTACAAGGGCTCTCCATGACCTCTCCCCTCCATACTCCTGCCCTAAATTTCCAAATATCTCCCCTCACGCACTCTCCAAGCCAGCCCCTCCGCCCTCACAGGGCCTTCTCCTCTGCTCTCCCCTTAACAGCTCCTCACACAACCATTTCAAGACATTCTCCCGTGCATCACCCACACTCTGTACTCACTGCCCAACACATCAGACTCTCCTCCACGTTCACCAGGCTTCAAAAGCAACCTAAAACCCATTCTTCAGGCATGCAATAACCTTCACTACAACTTGTCACTACTTCCTCCAAGACATGTCCTGCCCCCTCCCCTCCATCTCCTTTCCCCCTCCTTGTAGATTTGTCAGCCCTCGCGGGTAGGTCCTCTCCTCCCTCTGTCGTGCCAATTTTCATTATCACTTATCACTGAACTCGTTGATCTTATGTAATGTATGTAACCCCCCTCGAATGTACAGCGCCCTGGAATCATGGCGCTTTAAAAATAAATAATATAATAATAATAATAATATATCTTTTCTCCAGACCGTTTTATTTCCTGATTGTAGATTTCGTCATTGGCCGTCTAATATGATGGTGGGTAAGACATTCTTGCTGCACCTGCTTAAAAGCATCAGAAGCTGCTTTTACAGCAGCTTTATGCACATAGGAGCCTAAAGACAGATTCTGTCCCCATAGAACGTGTATATCACTGTGAAGGAGGGGAGGGGAGCTGTGACATCTCCTCTTTGTGGAACTGTGGGTCTGTGTATCTGTACACAATGGTGTCTCAATTTGACCCTGCTTTTTACTGATAAAGAGCACCTGCTGAAAAGTCTTCTAAACCGATTAGGAATTCAGACGATATACTAGTGGCCAAATTGAAAACTGCAGGACTTAAAATTATTAAAAAATAACTGAAAGTGAATATGGAAAATAAAAAAAAAAACATAACCAAAAATTCCTAAAAATGTGTTAAAAACAAAAAAATGTGAGTTAAACAATGTCAATTTTTTTTTATGACACAATTCCCTGTTAAGCTGAATGCCCTGAAAAGTAGTTAAATGACCAGAACATTTTTTTAGTTTTTGCCTCCATGCGTTTCAACAGTGTGTTAATTTTTATTTTCCAAAGACGCAGTTGTATGAGGCCTTGTCTTATTCGAGACAAGTTGTACTGTTAGGGGGAATAGTTTAAGTTCACTTAAAAATATTGCAGAATTTTTTATTTTCAACTTAGTTTAAAAATGTTAATTTATATTTTTATTTTTTTGTGGTTTTTTACATTATTTTTTTTACACCATTCATATTTCACACTTAAGAACTTGTTAGATTAATTCTACAGGTTATTACGGTCATGTGGATACCTATGTGTGTATCTATCTATATGTGTAGGGGGGGGGGGGGTTGTGTGTAATGTATGCACAATTATTTTTTATTAAATATTTAATTTTATTTTATTATTTATTTTTATTTATTTTTTTAGACTTTTTTTGCTTTTTACTTTCTGTTTTAAATCCCATGAAGGGAGAAACGTTTTTACTTTTTTTTTTTTTTTACACTTGGTAATTTATTAGCATATTCATATTTGCTAATACATTATAATCTGTGTCCGTCTGACACAGTCAGAGATCAGGACAGCACACAGTCTGCCCTAATCACTGGCTTGTTACACAGACAGCCCCGGGGCTACTTTAGGTCCCCGGAGCTGACTGTGCAGCCGTTCCCCAGGCTCTGTCGGGTCACCGAAGCGTTCTGAATCACCCGACATAGCAGGGAAACACATTGATGCGCATGCCTGTTGACGAGCCGTGGCCATCAAAGGGTTAAAGCAAACCGGAGAAGCTGCGCTGGGAAACAGGGCTGTTTAGTTACAGTCCTGATCTCAGCGCTTGCTGCGCCAGGTGGCGCAAACTCCGATGTCTGCATGACAGCCTAACGACGTTGCATGCAGATGAACATATCTGCAAAACCACCCGACGTCAAAAGACGGTGCATGGTCGTTAAGGCGAAACTACCATCAGAATGAAGTATTTTTATTAAATAAGTTTTTGATAATATATTTTTTTAGTTTTTAGCAGTCATATGACATTTTCAATAAAAATATGTCCCTTCTCTAGCTTGAGAGACTTTTGCAGACTAATCTCACTTTACTTCCAGCTAGTAGGTAAATGACATAATGATGCTTCTACTGTTTCTCTATACAGGATAGATACAATTAACTAAGAGCCACACAGCAATATATTCAAGGACAATACAGTAATATATTTCTGCAAGTGAGTCCATAGCAGAAAAGAAGATCATTCAGCCAATCTTTCTTACTGCTTAGTGCTACCAAAGCTCACAGAAGGGAAATCAGAGGGAGTTATGTACATAGGGGAGTTTACAAAATTAGAAGAAAAAAAAACAATTACCCAATAAAAAAAAAACAAAGACATAAAGTAGTCAAATATTGCTTGTCATTATGTGAAAAGAAAATGTTTTGATGGTAGTTTCTCTTTAAGAAAGTTGATGGGGCCGACTTCATCCCTGCTTCACAAAATTATACATACTCTTAGCTCCCACTCAGTCAGAGGAAATTATTACAGCCTTACGTTAATTATTACAGCCTTACGTTAAAATTTCAAACATCAAAAAACTGGATCATACACAGAGAGACTGGTGATAAATGACTCCTACTCTGAGTGGTCCCCGGATATGAGTGGTGTGCCCCAGGGCTTAATATTGTGTCCTCTTTTATTCAATGTATTTATTAATGATATAGTTGAGGGGATTCAAAGCACTGTTTCTATTTTTGCAGATGAAACCAAGCTATGTAGTGTAGTGCAATCTATGGAAGATGCTCATAAATTGCAAGCAGACCTGGACACACTGAGTATTTGGGCATCCACTTGGAAAATAAGGTCCAATGTGGATACATGTAAAGTTCTGCAACTTGGTACTAATAATCTGCAGGCATCATAAGATCCTATGGAGAACAACTTGGAGAAATCACATTGTTGATAAAGAACTGGCCCGTTCATTGAAGCTCATAGACTATACAGAACACATGCATGTCAATCAGCTGCTCTAAGCAAGCAAGATATTGGCGTGTATTAAAAGAGGCAAGGACTTGCCGGACAGGATGTAATACTACCGCTATATCAAGCAATTAGTGCAAGGCCACACTTGAATAGGCTTCTTCAGTACTGGCTCCCAATCTATAGAAAGGATTAAATGAGCTAAAAGAGAAATGCAAAGGTACTAGCAACCAAACTTATAAGGGAAAGGAGGCATCTTATTATGAGGAGAGGCTTGACGAGAATTGAACTTATTTAGTCTTGAAGAAAAGATGGTTGGCCCATGGAGTCATGATTAACTTATATAAGTATATAAATCATCCCTACAAAAAGTATGGGGAAAAACTGTTCCATGTAAAGCCCACTCAAAAGGCAAGAGGACATCCCCTTCGGCTGGAGAAAAAAGGATTCAAAACAAAAAAATATGAATTTGTATGTAGCCATATAAAATATAAGATGGCTCCAGGGAGTCATGATTAACTTATATAAGTATATAAATCGTCCCTACAAAAAATATGGGGAAAAACTGTTCCATGTAAAGCCCACTCAATAGGCAAGAGGACATTCCCTTCAGCTGGAGAAAAAAGGCCGAAAACTAAAAAATATGAATTCGTATGTAGCCATATAAGATTCTAGATCCAGTCTGATGGCATGAAATCTTCCTTAGAGAAGATTGGTTCTTGACTAATGGGTTTCAAAGCATTCACCAGTAGGGGAAGCTAGGCTTAAACTCCTTGTCTCCTTCTCTTCACCCACATTTTTCTCACTCTTGGTTGAACTTGATGGACATATGTCTTTTCTCAACCGTACTAACTATGTAACTATAAAATTAACTAAGGCTAACAACAAAAATGCAGACCAAAAAAACTCCCCGAGCAGTGATTTACAATAAACTTTTAAATGGAGATCGACCACCCCACGTTTAGAAGAGAAATGTTGCTTTTTTAAGTAGCTATTATTATGGTTTATTGCCAACCCATTAACATGAAACGGCAGAATATGAAACAGTTTAAAGATGTTATTTTATGGGAGGACAGTGAAGATCTACAGAATAGCCAGAACATGTACAGATTCTCAAAGGAGTAGAATCTTGAGGCAATAATGTTTTGCAAAACCTTATAATGAATTTCAAGTGACTGGCCTGTAACTCTCCAGAGGCAGCAATGACCCGAGGCTGGCTCCTGTTCATGCCACAATTGTGCTTGAATGAGTTCTAATCTGACCCTGCAGTGAGAATCCAGCTTAAGCAGAGCAATGAGAAATGCATAGTGTAAAACGGTCCTAGCTGAAGCAGGTGAGTCCTCAAAAGTGACAGTGATGATTGTTCTGGTCAGGAAAACAGGAAGCTGCTGGCGACATTGTTACCGATCTGCTAAGCAATGTATCTCAAACCGGTCTAGAGAATGGTTCACCGGATCTAATTTACGGCTTTTGATAAATACAGATGTAGCACAGCTGGATCTGACATTTAACAATTTTTATTTTATTCTGCAGTACTCATCTGAACAAACTTTATCAGGAAATTTATAGTGACAAACGGTAGGTTACAACATACATCACAATCATTTTTTTTATATGATAAGCTGTGTCAAATAAACCTAGCATTGCTCTTCCGAGCCCCATGCCCTTCCAGCTCCTCAGTGATACTTGAAGAGTCTGCTATCGTCCATAGGCAGTGTATTGTCAATTTTCAGCTGTCCAAGGAAGACTGAGAAAAGCTTATGAGAGTTTAAAGGGCATGGTGTACAGTACAGTGCTCTTTAGGCAGGCACATTACCCAGACCTACGCATATTACAATTTGTAATGTATCTGCTATGATGACAATGTGGAGATATAAGCAGAAATAATCAGCAACAATCTGGTGCTACTGTAAATAGGATACTAAGATGCAATACACAACCAATGCTACAGAAAAAATAAATCATAATCAAGGTGCTGGAAACACATTTCATTAGACCTAATGGGGTTCACTTCTCTAACAATACTACAATTTTGTCTACCCTTTGTTTATAGAAACTATGCTGCATTTAACATCTCTTGCTTTTTACAGAAATAATAGAAATTATTTTTTTTGTAGCAAAGCCAATTGGACCAAAATTTCAAATACAAGCAATTTGGCAACAAGACACTTCTTTTTTTAATTTACACCATTTCGCTGTCCTCCATTTTGCTGCCTCAGGTTGCCTCATTAAAAGCAGACCCCTGGGTGTTTATTTAAGTATAAGCAAATTAATATAGAGAAGATCAGGAGAAAGTAGAGAGGGGGATAATATATCCACTCAAATATACATTCAATTAAGGGAACCCTAATAGAACATTTCATTTTCTTCTTCTATTTGCCATTTGTTAATATAACACTGCCTTTCTAAGCATTTTTGACTCGTTTCAATAAAGATTTTTTAGTCTGCCCATTGATCTTCAATTGTTTTTATCAACAATTGGGTCTGGTGTGAGAGTCAACTCAAAATGTGAGATTGTTGGGAAAATACTTGCCCAATATAATGTCTGTTAATTTAACAAAAACCAAGGCAAAATGCCACATTTAAAGCATTAGTCTACCTGTAGTCATTATTAAAACTACACAGTCACATTATTATGACCATGTACAGCATAGACAGCGCCTAGACTGCCTGGGAGTCACTAAGGTCCTGTAAGTTGCCATGGGTATCCAGAGCTATGCTGACTGCAGTACATCCCACAGCTGCTGCATTGTGCATGAGGAAGGATCAAGAGAGTGAACACAATGATCCAGGTGGTCCTTTAGATGCCCAGTTGGGTTCCAGTCTGGGGTATACGGAAGCCAGGGTAATACTTGGAAGTCTCGGTCATGCTCTTTCAACCAATTTTGGACATTTCTAGTCATGTGACATGTCCCATTGTCTTGCTCAAAGATCTCATCCACCCCAAGGAAGACAAACAGCATGTACTGGTGTACGCGAACTGAAAGAGTGGATTTCACATGGATGAGTGGGTCCAAAGAAGCAACGAAAACATTCCCCATTCCAAAATGCTACCACCATCAGCACGTGCTCTTCCAGCAATGGCTGCAGTGTGTGTTTTCTCTGATGCTTCTTGCTTAATTTACAAAAACCTAGAAAGAACATGCATTCTAAAACCTAACATTTAATTAATAATGCTAAAAAGAAACAAAGTATCAAAAACAAGGCCCAATTTATTTAAAGGGACGGAAACCAAAGAGCATAAGGAAATGGTCACACAAGAGAGGAATGGCAGGGGAGGTAGTAACAAGCAGCAACCAGCAAGAAGACCCTATTACGTCCCCACTTGGTCTACTCAACCCTCCAATCTAACCACAGGGTAGTCGCCACTGTCCAGAACCTGTCCCTTCCACACACTAACTCTATTAATACAATATACAGCCTCCCATTTGCATCTCCTCAGGGGACAGACATAGGGGAATATGAATGACTAAAGCAAAAGATACCAAATCTTACCCTGTGTACTACCAAAGTAGTAGTAGTACACATGGTAAATACAGGCAGTCCCCGACTTACACCGTTCCGACTTACATCTGTCCCCTAGTTACAAACGGAGACTTATGGGGCAAGCTGGCACATGTATTTCCATGTTCCACAGTAGATAGTAGCTGTGGAACAACTATTTCCAGCATACCACAGAAGCACATGAAGTGAAAATGAGGTGAAATCTTCTTAACAGGGGCACAGACAGCAAAACAAATGTAAAAACCCTTCCCTGCACTACCCAAAAAAAAACTTTTGTGCTGGAGTTACATTTAATAAATATAACTGTTCCGACTTACATACAAATTCAACTTATGAACAAACCCACAGTCCCTAACCTGTTCATAACCCGGGGACTGCCTGTATATCACAAACCAAGATCGACCATTTCAAAAACTATGTAAATCCAAATATGGAAATACAAACGATTTAGATACAGACCCTGAAGGAGTATGATGTCTCCTATAGATCAACATACAGGACCTGAAGGAGTATGGTATCTCCTATTGATCAACTAGCAATTACATACAAAATTTGGGTGAAACAATATTGATA